>LOJH01000894.1:7042-35321 GCA_001685095.1 Ellobius talpinus | reverse complement strand
ATTCTCACTGTGTGACACCCAATAGACGTTCTCACTGTGTGACACCCAATAGACGTTCTCACCGTGTGACACCCAATAGACGTTCTCACTGTGTGACACCCAATAGACGTTCTCACTGTGTGACACCCAGTAGACGTTCTCACTGTGTGACACCCAATAGACATTCTCACTGTGTGACACCCCAATAGACATTCTCACTGTGTGACACCCCAATAGACATTCTCACTGTGTGACACCCCAATAGACATTCTCACTGTGTGACACCCCAATAGACATTCTCACCGTGTGAAACCCAATAGACGTTCTCACTGTAGTGAGACCCCAAGTAAACAAAGAAATCTTGAGCAGAAAGAACAAGTCCGGAATCACTGTACCTCAGACCACACTAAAACTCAGTCACCAAGGCAGCATGGCTTTAGCATAAAGACAGGCTCACCCTCGTCCAGCCTTGATATGAGGGTTTGTCTAGTCTTATTGTAATTTGTTGTGCCATGTTTGGCTGATATCCCTGGGAGGCCTGCTCTTCTTTAAAAGGGAAAGGGAGGAGGAGTGGATCTGGGGGAGAAAGGAGTGGAGGGGGTGGAGGCTGCAGCCAATATGTAATGTATGGAGAGAATAAAAAGAAAGAGAAAAAAGAATACGAGGGACACACAGATCAATGAAGCAGAAAAAGCCCAGAAATGACCTCATGAATTTACAACCAGTTGAATGTTTACAAGTTGCTAGAAACACGGGGAAAGGATAACCTTTTCAATAAACTGCTGGGGAAAAAAGAAGCTATATTCTCACCAGATACAAACAGCAACTCAAAAAGTATTAAAGTCTAGAATGCAAGACCCAAAACTAGAAAACTACCAAAAAAAAGGCATACAAAAAAGTTTGAGGACCTTGATTTTGGCAGTGAATTTTTTTTATATGGAGAACCCTGGAAACACAGAAAACAAGAGCAAAAACTAACAGATGAGATTCCACTAACCTAAAAAGTTTCTTCCTAGCAAATGAAGCAATTAACAGATCCCAGATGACAAGTGATGGAATACAAGCAGCCAGTAGACCACACATGACAGCCAACAGAATACACAGATGTGTTTGTGAATTATTATCTGACAAGAGGTTAATAACCAGAGTACACAAGAACCTCAAACAACATAATAATGAGACTCAGACAAGAGGGCTGAAAAACTGGCTTAGGTCCTCACCTTTAGTCTACACACAGCTCCTCCACCCCGCTGCTCCTGCCATCGTGATATCATCAGCTCTTTTCCCTCTTCTTCTCCATTTAATCCCGACATTTAATCCCAGACTACGCCATCACCACACAGGCCTTTGTGCCTTCTCCCTCTGGCCTCTCATGCCAAAGGCTTAAAGCCGAAGGGTCTGGCCCAACCCCAGAGCCCTCTCTCGTGAGCTGTCCCCATAGATGAACCCAAAGGTAAAGAAAGACTGGGTTTGCATGCCTTAGGCAGACACAGCCCACCCAGTCTCCAAATATGATGACTCTCAGAGCTTCTTTTTATTCCAGTTTGGCTCCTCAATCAACTCTTCTAAAACTGAGATACGACTCCTACTTAGGGGATGTTGAAAGAGTCCATGAGAGGAAGCAAAGAGAGATCCTTAATATAGCGTAGCTGGGGAGTGACTGAAGAAAGAAATGAGGATATAAAGAACTCTCATGCCAAACTACATGAAGGAGACTAAAGCACCACTTTTTGCTTTTATTTTAAACTTTGTTCAAACTACAACTTTCAAATCACGCTCCTTTTCTCACCAAATGCACATCTTCATGCCTTTCTGCTGTGCTTGCAGCGCTTCTCCCTCTTCCTCTATCTCTCATGGACATACATATTTGTGTATGTGCATGTGCGTGCATGTGCGCATGTGTTTGGGGGTGTATGGGCATGTGTGTGTATGTGCGTGCATGTGCACATGTATGTGTGCGGATGTGTGTGTGTGCGTGTGTGTGTGTGTGTATGTGTGTATGTGTGTGTGTGTCAGCAGCAAGCATTAGCCATGCCACAGCCTAGACTGTACACTGTCCTGAAAAATTTTCTCCACCAAACATGCCAGTCTCTTGCTTTTGAATTCCACCTCACTCGAGTTCTCAGGACAGGAATAGAACAGAGCCCTATTCTTTACAGAATATAGCCATGCTGTCAATAGAAACGCGCTTGACCTGCACTATCGACGTCTCTCTTAGCATTCTGTCCTTCTACCCCCTCTAGAAAAGCCCTTTAAAGTCTGCTTACAACAATTTCATTCTGCGAAACAGATCCAAAGGTCTATGAACTACATGATCAAGTGGTCACAGTAATGACCTTACTCCTCGGTAGCCGTTTTTGGTATAATTTATTTTTACATTTTCTGTGACAAAATATCTCAAAATCAGCCCAAAAATATGTCTTAGTTATTGTTCTATTGCGGTGACAAAGCACCAGGGTGAAGGAAAGTTATAAAATAAAGTGTTTAATAAATAGTGCTTATGGTTTCAGAGGGTCTAATAGTGCTTATGGTTTCAGAGGGTTCAATAGTGCTTATGGTTTCAGAGGGTCAGTGTCCATGATAGCAGAACCAAAGCATGGTGGCAGGAACAGCTGGAAGATTACGTCTTGATCTACGAGTAGGAGGCAGAGAGCTAACAAGGAACGAGGGGAAGTTTGGACTCCTCAGAGCTCACCTTCCTGACACACTTCCTCCAACCACGAGCCAATAGAAGCCATTCTCTTTCGAGCCACCAAAAAAAGGGCATTTATTTGGTCTCATGACTTGAAGGGAGACAGCGTGGCTGGGTGTCTTGCGTCTGTCTGCAGCTGGAAGCAGAGAGATGAACGCTGGTGCACACTGGGCTTCCTTCATTGCTTCCCCTTTTACTCAAGCTGGTCAACTGCTGTATGTTTAAGGTAGATCTTCCCTCCTCGTTTACACTTCTCTGATGGCACCCTCACAGATCCACCCACAGCTGGGTTTCTAGATGATTCTAGAGTCCAGTCAAGTCGATGGTGAAGACATCACACGTGCATTTGCAGATTCAAAACACGGCAGACACGTGGGAAAGCTTTGTAGGAGAGGGAACACTGGGTTTGCTGTGCTTGGGGGCTTTTGGCACAGAGGGGTTAGAAGGGGGATAACTAGAAGGGAGGCATTCTGGGTGATTGGTTTGGGTAAACATATTTATTCTTCTCTAGCTGTTTCTCAGCTGGAAATGGAGTAAAAATGAAGCTCAGTAACCAAGTTATGCTGCCATCTGATGACACCTGCAGCCTCGGGGTTTGGCCTTCTGAGCTGGTTGGTGCCGAAGTTGCAGGACAAAGTCGGCTGTCACATGGTCTGGCCACCAGTCCCTTGACTAACTGGACTCTGAAACTGCAGGTTGAGAGGTACAGCCAGAACTGTAGCCTGCACGTTAATGACTCGGTATCGGGTGGTCGTGCTGTGTTGAAGATCCTGAATGACCTCAGGATCAAGTTAGGACTAGGGAGTGGGAAAGACGTCACTGTGAAAACAGAACGCTTCTTGTTAACACGATATCTTCTCAGAAAGTGGCAATTATTTGCTCAGGGGAGACCTTGGATCTATGCTGAGTGATGTCTTTGAGGTAGTTTTGCAAAACAGATCACAAACTGCGGGAATCACATGATGTTTTTGTTACTAACCCAGAATCTTATCAAAGGCTACTGAATCTGGTCAGTGCTGTATGTAATAGACGACTCTCTTAAGAAATATTTGTGAAAGGAGTGCACATGCTGGACCAATAGATGAGTTGGATGACAGTGATGTGGGACTCCCCTCTGTGTGTGTCAGAGAGATGCCATGTAGCTGCCGAAGGAGAGGAGAAAGACACTGGAACCTTACCAGTAGGCTGCAGCCTTGTGGTGATATGAAAATTAATAGAAATGGGTTATTTTAAGATGTAAGAGCTAGGTAGGAATGTGCCTGAACCATTGGCTAAACAGTGTTGTAATTAATATAGTTTCTGTGTGATTATTTGGGTCTGGGCAGCTGGGAAACCAAAGGACAGTCTCCATATACAGACCAGTGTGTGTGATTCTTCTGCCCTGCGAGTCTTAAATTCTAACTTACCATAGTCACAGCCAGGAAACAAGTCGTTCATTTATTAATTTGACAGTACCAGTGGGGTAGATTCCTTATTCCACACTCTATGTTGGAGCAGTCTTTGAATCCCACTAGCTTGTTGCATTCCTATATGCCAAAGAAATGTCAACAAAAGAGCTCTTCTATCCCCGCAGAGGCATGCTGAGCACTTGCAGTGTCCTGGAGCACTTTGCTCACGAGGGAGCATCCACCCCATGGTGGAGCACTACTTCCATGCAGGGTGCTCACCCTATGCTGGTGCACTACCTCTGTGCTGGAGCACTGCTCGGGGTTATGGGGAGGCAGTGATGAGCAAGATGATAGCTCTTTTCTTCTCAGAGCCGATACTAACTGAAAGAAAATAAATCTTATTTACACTAAAGAGGAATGCAAGTAGTTATCAAAAACTGTATGAAAAGGAAAGACTGTGGTTTTTTCTTCTCAACATCAAGACTCCAATTAAAAGTTAGTCATGCTCTCCATGGAAGAATTGGCATACTTCCTTTCCTTAGGTTTAAGTTTCATGGGTTTTTTTTGTGGTTGTTGCTGTTGGTTTTATGTTTTTGGGGGTTTTTTTTTGAGACAGATATCTCTGTGTAACAGCCTTGGCAGTCCTGGAACTCACTCTGTAGACCAAGCTGGCCTGGAACTCACAAAGATCTGCCTGCCTCTGTCTCTCTGCTAGGATTAAAGGCGTGTACCACCACTGCCTGGTGGGTTTAAGATTTAAGTAAAGATTGACAAAGTCTTTAGGCCTTACTCCAGGACTACCAAGAAAGACTTCAGAATGACACTTTGTACTTAGCCCCTCTCTAACAATGTCAAGGCTGGTCAATGTCCTTCTGGCTAAAGACAGCTTTGTTCAAATGGTGTTGGGCGATTCTGGAAACACAGAATTTGAGGGCTTATTGTGGTCAGTACCATAGATTTTAAGATGATACACAGGACTCCACGAATGGGAAGCTGAGGCCTGTTTCTGACTCTTCTACAGATGAGCTATGTAACCGTGGACCTGACTAATGTCTCGGTGTGTCTCTGTCAAACTTCCTTGAGTCATGACAGACATCTGTGCATGTCTATTTTCACATGTTGGATCCCTAAGTGCTTAGCATTTGTTCAGAATTACCATATCCACTAAAATTAGCATATTCTAAAAGGATGGAGTTTGTTAGATTTGGTTTGGTTCCATTTTTTTAGTGGGGTGTGTATATGTGTGTGTATGTGTGTGTGTAAGTGGAGGAGCTGATTGTTCTTTTATTTTGTTTGTTTTGAGATTTTGCTTTTCATTTTTTTAGGGGAGTATTTTTTGGGTTTTTTGAGATAAGTATCTGGAACTCTCTATACAGCCTGACTGACTGCCTGGGCAATCCAGTTGACTCTGCTTTCTTAGTGCTGGTTATAGGGAGGCAACAAGGTTTTATTTGGTTTTTGTTTTAGATAATATAGATGCACTGTGCTGGCTGGTCCTATGTCAACTTGACACAAGCTAGAGTTATCTGATCTGACTGTACGGCATTTTCTTAATTAGTGATTGGTTGAAAGGGCCCAGCCCGTGTTGCCATCCCTGGGCTAGTGGTCCTGGGTCCTCATTGAGCAAGGCAGATTGAGCAAGCCATGGTGAGCAAGCCAGGCAGCAGCATCCTCCGCGGCCTCTGCATCAGCTCCTGCCTCCAGGTTCCTGCCCTGTTTGAGCTCCTGTTCTGACTTCCTTCAGTGATAGACTGCAGCGTGGAAGTGTAAACCGGATAGACCCTTTCCACCCCAGCTTGCTTTTGGTTCTGGTGTTTCATCATGGCTATAGAAACCCTGACTGAGACAAACACTATCATCTCTGAAATGACCTTTGTTATTTACGAGTTTAACCCACAGCTTCACAGCTTCTTAAACAGTTGAGCCATTTGAGGAAGCGACGAAGCTGCACAGTGAAGCAGGAATCCTTCCTGCCCCATGTTAGCCTTCTGAAACTGTCTCACTTTTGTATATTCACCAGAGCATCTCCTTGTGAAGCAGAGCTTCAGGAACTGATGGAACAAATTGACATCATGGTGAGCAACAAGAAGCTGGACTGGGAAAGGAAGATGCGGACTTTAGAGACACGGTTAGACCTCCGGGATCAAGAGTTGGCCAATGCACAGACTTGCTTGGACCAGAAAGGCCAGGAGGTACTGAGCACACATGTCAGTAAAGAGTTCATGCTCCAAACTCTTTTGTCACTTACAACCCTGTCAGCACAGCTGGTGGTAAATGTGTGCTATCAAATAAATGCAGAGAGTAAGTCCAGCACTCACTGATGGAGACACTCACTACATCAGTGCTGCCAATAAATGTAAGCAGACATTTAAGGTACATGCGAAGAGTGTTTGGGAACAAAGGTAAAAATGCTTTCATCTCCTGCCATGGAGACCAAAGCTGTCCTTGTTCAGCAGAGTTCAGGAGTGTTTGCTGCCTCTGGTCTGCTGGAAAACATTCTGTGAACAAGCATATTGAGAGTTAATTGCCAAAGGAGAGTGCATTTGGTAAAAGTGTGTGTGCATGTGCATGTGTGTTCTCCTGTGTGTGTGGGTGTTCTTGGGTGTGTGTTCTTGGGGGTATGCGTGGATGTGTGTGAGTGTGCATGTGTATGCATGTGTATGTATGGATGTGTGTGTTCTCATATGTGCATGGGTATGCATGGATGTGTATGTGCGTGTGTATGTTCTCATGTGTGTGTTCTAGTGTGTGTGTGTTGTCCTGTGTGCATGGGTGTGTGTGGGTGTGCGGTGAACACCTGCAGTGCCCACTTAGAAAGGCTTCTTCCACTCCCATGGCTGCTCACTGCCGAGCTGGTGCTCATGGGAGAATGTGAGAGCCCATAGACCCTGGGGGTCTCAAAAAAGTACGTGCAGACCTACAGGTCTGGACTCTTCTGGAAGAGGCATAAAGGGAAAGTTCTCCAGTCAGGAATCACATGCCACAGAAGCGTCCATCAGCCACCTTCCAGCTCTGCAACTTCCAGATAGAACTTGGTTTGGCCAAAGCTGAGGGCGTTGGTGGGTGTGGCTGTGGTTTCCCTTGGCAGGAAAGGCAGGTCCCCTGTTCCTGGAATATGCAAGGACCTGCAGTGACACAGATATGTAATAGATGTCTTGTCAGCATTTAAACAGAATAATTCAAATCTTTAACAAACCCTCTTAAATGTTTTTATTTTCTCATTAATATGTTAGTTCCTCTAAAATGCAACTATTATCCAAAGACTGCCAAACTGGTAAGGATGGAACCTAACTGAAAGAAAAATCTTTGCGTTACATTAGCAGAAGGTCTACATGAGTAACAATGGCACAGCCTCCTAAACAGATCATACAGAGTAAATTCTAAATCTTAATTTAAAATGTGACAGTGCTAACACACTTCCGTGCTGTCCTCATATGTGGCAGTGGACCAGGCTAGAGACATGTGGTTTCTGAGAATGCAGCTATTAGCAGCTATTTTAAGAACTGCCAGACAAATATTTACTCTTGGCTCAGTGCAGCAGTTTAACTTGGATTGCACTTCTCCCTTTTCAAAGGTAAAATTCAGAAAAAGCTAATTTAAAGTTTGTTCTTCATGCAGGTGGGCTTACTTCGACAGAAGTTGGACAGTCTAGAAAAATGTAATTTAGTAATGACTCAGAACTATGAAGGGCAGCTACAGACCCTCAAATCTCAAGTAAGAGAACCTACTAAATGTAACATCACGTATTTGGATGCACGTTCTGACCTATACAATTTTTGTTTGTTTGTTTGTTTTGAGAAAGGGTTTCTCTCTAGCTCTTGTAGACCAGACTGACCTTGAACTCACAGAGATCCTCCTGTCTCTGTGCCACCACCTCCCGGTAACCTATACCAATTTACCTATAACAATTTAAATTGTTAAATTTTAAAAAAGTGTTTTATACACAAGGAAATGTTCTTGTGTCTTAATTGCATATTTGTCTCTGGCTTTCAGTATCCTCTGTGTCTTGATTTGTCTCTCCTACCAGGCTGTCAGCTCAGATACCATCTGCATTGCCTTCACTCTGACAGGGTACCAGACAGATAACTTTCTGTCTCTCCAGAAGCAATATTTTTAATGATTATTAGTTAAGAGACCCACAAAAAAAACACACAAAATCATTTCCTATGCTTATTTCTACAGATAGGGTTTCTTGCATAGCAGCCTAAAATATGGATGTTTGCTTCTCTGAAGTGATTGGAAGAACCAAGTTGGGCTACTGATGGGCCATTCATAGAAGCCAGTGCCTCTGTACGTGCCATGACAGGGTACCGATTGCTTTGTCCCCATCACTGAGCTCCCCACTAGGCTTGCCTCAAGTCTTGTCTCCTACCACGGACATCTCATAGGCAGGAGTCACCTCAGCATCATGGCCCAGCAGGTGCTGAGGTCCCTAACCTAGTAAAGGAGTCAGTAGGGAATGTGCTGTGATTGTGAACTCTGACCACCAACACTTCTTGAAAAGCAAAGCTTTCATATGTATAACCTAGTTAAAGGAGCCTGGAGCATTCAATGTTCCTCCTTAAATACCTTTTTTAGAAAGGGGATTCAGCCATTAAACATGGAAGAGGAAACATTTGAAGCCATTGCTTAACTATTTCAAAATGTTTTGGACTAGCCAGGTCTACATCTTTCCTGCAATTCAGGCATGTGCCACTAGAAGGCAGCTTGTACTGTGAAACTGCCTAGTTTTCTAAGCTGAGCCCAGACGCATCGAAAATTTGAGGCAATCAATGTTGGCTTTTTTCCTCTATAAAGATAGCAACACAGGTCCAAATTCACCCTGACAGTTCAGCGTGGGGATGTCTGAATCTTCTGGAGAGGTAGGTTATCTGTGTTCTGCTGCCCTCCTAAGCACAGTTGAAAGCCCTGGATGTTGTAAGACAGCATGTGAACTTGGTAGAAAGCAGGGAGAAGAGACAGGTTGCTGAGGGAGTTTGAGAGCCAACACAGGGCACCACTGATTCCCCTGGGATTTGTTTTAGCATGTCACAGAGTCCAGGCACAATACTGGATGCAGACAGACAAGCAGTGGGCAAAACTGGAGGAAATCCTGTCATCTGTAGCAGAAACACCATAAAGCAGGAAGCCTACCAACACAAAAACTCTCAAAAATAGCCAAGTGCCACAGAAAAATAACTATGACCCTGGTCCACCAACAAACACTGAGTAGAAAACCTAGATTTCTACCCTCTCCCAGATAGAACTCCACTCCCAGGCCCCCTGCCTGAGTGCTGTCAGGAAGACCAAATGTGGATAAGGAATATATTACTAATGTCAAACCTCAGCCAGATTTCCCCAGTTCTTGGAGCCTGGATTTCTAAAACTGCTTTGTGGGTAGGGAATGAGGCGCCCCCCGCCTCCTGACGGTGGTGTCGGAGGAAGCCTCATAAAGCAACAAGGTGAAGATTCACCCCATCCCACCTCTGCTGACGTCTGTATGAGAAACAGTAGCGGGTACCCATGCCCTCCAGTCACAGGGCGGTCAGCATGACACTGTGAGGGTCCTCGGAACGCCACTTCCTCTCAGCTGCTATGAGGAGCACTTGCCCTTGGCACCTGACTTCCACTGCGGCCAGCAGTGGTCATAACTGTCCCTCTTCCCTGCTGCAGCAAAGTCAGAACACATAGTTCTGAGACACAGTGTCCCCAAATTTCCAGGTTCATACAGGGAATCGCTCACAATAGCAAAACCCAGCTCTCAAGTGTAAATGAAGACCGGATCAGCAGATGTCAATGGCAGTATTAGGATAACCTGACTAGGTCTTTAAGGCAGTGGTCATAAAGATGATTCAGTGAACATTTACAAACATTCTTGAAATCGCTAAAAATTATAATATTCTAACCAGGCAGTGGTGGCACACGCCTTTAATTCCAGCAATCTGGAGGCAGAAGAAGGCGGATCTCCATGAGTTCAAAGCCATTCTGATCTACAGAGTGAGTTCTAGGACAGACAATGATGCACAAAGAAACCTGTCTCAAAACACACACATGCAAATGCGCGCGCGCGCACACACACACACACACACACACACACACACACACACTATTCTAGCATGCCCCAAAATTTGACCACAGCATCACCAAGCTAAGTGAATTCAAACAAGATAAACTCAAAGAAATATAGAAAAGACAAAAACAGCAAACAACCCCAGAAGCATTTGAAAGAAACAAGTCTCAGCGAAGGGAAAAGCAACTTGGGTAGCGGCCACCTCTTGTGCGGAGGAGCAGAAAGGTCACAAATGATGAGAGAACATGACTGTTGATTCTGGGATTCTGTTCCAAAGAAAATATACTTCAGAAGTGACAGGAAAACCAAGGTGCAGTCAGAGGGAAACTCCAGCCTTTGTTAGCAGCCACATTATCCTAACACAGTGGCTACCAGGGGTCTTCACAGGCACCAGAAAAACATCTGGTAAAAAATCCTGGGTCCCTGGCCACAGACTTTCCTTCTGCTCTTGAGTTTTGCTAATTGTTTGATTAAAAAAAATTAAATGCCTAATGTAATTTCTAGCATGTGCATCAAAAATATGTTAATTTTTGTTTATAAAAGAGTTGAGATGAAAAGAAAATAAGAATTCCACATTTGAACTAGAGAAGTGTCAAATACCTGCAGACTACAGCAAGCTGTGCGCATACAATCTGATGCCTGGAGAAAAGACTGGAAAAGATGTGGAGAGACACTGAAAACTATCCACAACTCAAAGTGGAGCCTTAAAATCCCCTGTGAGCCACGGGAGGACAGGAAAGTAAAACCAAAGCACAGGCTAGAAGAAGCCAGGAAACAAAACACAAGAAGCCAAGCTTAAATCGAGCATATCCATAATTATATTAAACAAAAAATGGCCCTAACCACACAATTTAAAGAGTGCCAGATACATAAAAACAGGACCCAGCTCAATGAGCTGTTCAAAGAATTCCCTTCAAATATGATGATACAGGGAAGCCAAAAGAAAAAAAAAGAAAAAAAACAGACATAACTCCAGTATGCTATGCTTAAGAAGCTAAAGCAGATGTGCTGCCAAGACGACTCAGGGGAACAGATTAGCCCCTTGACAGACATGCAGAGACTGCTTCTGAATGCACCAGAAGCCTGTGAGATGCAACGGCTTAGCAACCTCCGTAGCCATCTCTGCACAGAAAGAGTCAATGTAAACAATGACCAGGGACTCTGAAGTCTCCTCAGATGCTACAATATGAAGCTGTGGACATACATGAAATACAAGCCGCCTGTTACATCAACTGAGTTGCTGAATTAGAGTTGTCAACACAAGATGGCATTGAGTAAAAGGAAGGAAAATACGTGGGTTATTTTTGTTAGCTTTGCTGCCTACGCACCCTTCAAACAAAACCGAACCAAACATTTACCAAGTGAGTCATCAGCTCATGTGCAGCTCAGGAAGGCCCAGTTCCACTCACAGAAGGATTCATGCTCAGCCTCAGTGGCTGAGTTTTAATAGCAGGTTCCATCCTCATTAATTGGGATATTTAAGTTTTCCCACGTTTTCTAACCATGACTTTGGTTTTTGAAAAGCCGTGCGACAAAGGGCAGTTGGGAAGGCCAGCTGGAAGTAACTGGTACTATTTCCTGTCATTTACAGTTTTCTAAGCTAACCAATAACTTTGAAAAACTGAGGTTACATCAGATGAAGCAAAACCAAGTTCACCGAAAGGAAGCCCCCAGCAAAGAAGAAATACCCTTCGAGCTGAGCAGTTTGAACCAGAAACTGGAGGTGAGCACACATCCCCAGTTCTTGTGTTCTGAAGACAGTGTACTGGAGAAGTGGGCATGGTTTCTAGGCGCATGGCATCCGGTATGGCCTCTCAGGGCACCTTCTACTTCAGGCACTTAGTGAATTCAGAAATAACTATGATTTATAATATACACACGCACACATATTGGGAGAGCTGAAATAAACGAAAGTACAAAGACTCTTGCCACTGTTGAGTGAAATTGAAGGGCACCCTGGGGTCACTTAAATTGAATACCTAATAAATCTTTTAATGTCCATTTAAGTATTAGGAGAGCCTCAAAAGTGTTTTCAGAATAGGGCCTGACATCCCAGCTTTTTTGTTTTTTTTGTTTGGTTTGGTTTTCTTTAAAGTCCTAATGCAACTCCATTTAAGTTCTCCTGTGTGGCTGAGAATTTCTAAGATCCATCTCTGAAAAGGTTCCGTATGTTGCCAAGACCTTTCTTCTCACCCTTTTAATGTTATAGCTTTAGCTAACACAAACCAGCTGTCTTTCTTCCTATGTAAGGGAGGGTGTCTCCGTGAGCTCCTGACATCTGGTTTGTTGGGCTGCAGCATGGTCTAGGGGTCACTTTCTCCTTAACCTTTGTGCTACTCTATCCAGTTCCTTTCCAACCCCAGCCAACAGTCTCATTTTCTCCTACTCACAAACTCAGGACAACCCTGAATCTCCCAGGGACCAAGGTCAGAGACAGCTCAGAGCTCTTAGGCCTATCTCGTCCTTGCCGTTCTCTGTCTGGGTCTGTCTTTAGCCTCTCCTCCTGTCTCTTTGTCTTCAGCTATTTTACCACCTTAGTCTGCTCTTTATTTCTCACTTCTGCTCCAAAACATTTGTCAAAGCAGAAAGAATTGCAGTTTGAGATCCCAACCCTGGAACTAGCAGAGGTGGTAGAAGGCCCACAGGTTCTGTGCCTTGCTGGATAAGATGGAGCTATTCAGATACAAAGCCACTATCACCCAGCGAAAGGCATTCAAGGAAATCCTGACACCTACTCCCAGCCTCCCACAGGGTGGTACTACCTCTCAGGAGGTCCTCAAACACAGACTCTGGAGAACTCACCCCTTCTTGACATGAAAGTCAGAACACCTGTTCTCCTCTTGGTTGGTTCTTTGTGGGCTTCTGGAGGGGAACCACATTCATATACATGTTTCTGACAACACCTCAGGAATATGTTTATAGTTATGCAAGAGTGTTGACTAAATACCTTATAACTTGAATGATTATAGGCATCCAACATAGCTGTTTTTCTTACGGCTGTCTGGAAATAGCATGCAGGAGATAGATGTTCTTGTTTTCAAACAAGCACATATGTAACATAGTAACATATGTAATAACATAGTAACATATGTAATAAAATAGAGATGGTATGCAGTGGGAGAACATCATGCTTATCACACAGAGCACCCTTACCCTACTCGCTGACTACTCTGGACATTTAGGCTGTGTTAGCCTCAGAAGTTCCATCTTTGATCAGCACTTTAGGCCAATGGGACTGGGAGACAGTTCAGTCAGTAAAGTGCTTATCTCACAAGCATGAGGACCTAAGCTCAAGCTCCAGACTCTTAAGTCTAGAAGCTGGGCATGGTGGTGCACACCTGTAATCCCAGCACTAAGGAGCCCAAAGCAGGTGGATCCCGGGGCACAGTGACCAGTCAGCCTCACCTAATCACTAAGTTCCAGGTCAAGAAAGACACAAAGTGAAAACGCAAAGCGGACAGCTCCGAGGAATGCCACTCGAGACTGCCCTTTGCCTGTGTGCGCACACACACCAGAAAAGGCTTTACAGTTAATACTGTAGGAGGATATACATACACACACACTTTTATATTTAGATACATGCTGGCATATTTAGGGGTGAAAATGCATGCGTTCAGAAAGTTCCCTTAAAATACTTCAAGAAATAAGAGCGAGAAATGAGAGAGACTGTTAGTGACTGTTAAGCTGTAAAGATCATGTGGTTTGGTTACTCTCCATTTTTATGTAAGTATGAAAAAAATCCTAATAAATAGTTGAGAACATTTCGTGATGTGTAGAATCACTGGCACATCACTTGGCACTGTTTCTCGGGGTTCAGAAGGGCTCTTTTAAAACAACCACCACTAAAAACTGATACCCCAGTTATCAGCATGAACACTCATTTTAATGACATAACCAACTGGCAACCTAGGTGGCTCAGGGAAGGCTTTGTAGTCTTAAGAATTCCCTGTTGGGCTTGGTGACTTCCCCAGGCTGGCCTTCAGGAAGTCCCACATTGCTGACTACACCACACTGACTGCCTAACCTTGAAAGCAGTACCTCTGAGTTGCAAAAGAATCTGGACGGTTTGAGTACCCACCTGTATGTCTGTGACACTGGCTAGCCATTCTAGACGGCATCCATGCCTATTTTAGCCCTTATGAGCTAAAGTTAATGCTGCTGCCTCCCCTAAAGCATTCTGGGGACTATTTAAGATTATTTGTGAATGTTAAGTAGGTGAAGATAAGTATATTTATGAGCTAAAAGGTATTTTCTAAACTTGCCATGTGGGTCATACTGCTAATCTCAGCACTTGAGAGGTGAAGGCAGAAGGACCTTGACAAGGCCAGCTTGGCTGAACAGTGAGACCCTATCTGAACATTAAAAAAAGAAAGCATATTTGCTGTTTAAAGAAATCTTATTCCATTTTTGCTATTTTTCCCCAAAGAGTTATTTTTAAACTAAAAAAATAATTAATTCCTAAAGTTAGCATACAAAATAATAGGTTTCTTCATGGCATCGTCATAAATATTAAAGTCACATTCTTGAAATCTAATTTGTGTTGATTTGTAAATGTTTCCATCCTCTATTTAGAAGCTAATTTTGTAGATGTATAACTGTTGCTGAAGACTCATTCTTAATTTTTACATCATTGAGTGTCAAATCAGTACATAGCTCTAAATGGACTGTCCCCATTGCCCTAGTAAATAGAGTTTGTCATAAGGTGTGCTGTCCCTGCGTTTCCCCAGACACTCTCTCCCCTTGATTCAGATTGCCCTTAATTCCTACAAAGTCTACTTCACTACAGACCTCCTTCACTGATTAGAACTATATAAAAAACACTTAAATTCTTCCAAATATTCCTCAAAATCATTTCTGTGCAGGAAATATGAAAAGCTGTTTTTCTCATTCTAAGCAAGGTACAGTTTGCATTCTCAGAATCAACACGTTTCTTTACCAAGATAGCCCAGTCAGCCCCTACAGCCATTTTCAACACACTCTGGCCAAACACGCCATGTTCCAACATAGTAGAAAAAAAATCCCCTTGGCTTTCCTGTGACAATCTTATTGTCTTTGTGTACTGCAAAGGGCTTGTTTCTGTGTGTGCTCCTCCTCTACTTTAGAAGCGGGGCAGGGGTTAGTCATGAAATAGGTCCAAACCAGGTGCTGTAAGCAGAGCTTAGAGTGTAAAGTCCTCCATGCTAGCTTTCTAAAGCCTGGACAGAAGACACACTGCAGTGACCAGCGCAGCCAGAAGTGAGATGCAGGACTGTCTTCTCTGGCACCTCCAAAGCCATGTCTGTCGCTCACAGTGCTGCATTGTGCCGTCATGCTCCATGCTGCATTCGTTGAGTGGGCACTGTGTAGCTAAGCGTGCTGTGTCCAGCTAGTCCCACATTTTCTTCCCCAGTTCACACATGTGAATGAAGGCCAAGATGTGTTCTCTGTTACCCAAGTGAGTTGATTTTAGCTTCCCCCTATACACAATGGCTTTGAAAGCCAGAGGCCAATAAAGCCAACATTAGCTCAGGCTACTACAGCAGAATGCAGAGGCTTGGTAGCTTAGACAAAAGGCCAACAGGGTGAGATTCAAACAATGACCTCCTCTTGGTTCAACAGCAGGAAATAGGGGGAATGGGGGGAAATTCTTATCTTTGATTGGGGATGGGTGTGTGTTCATGAGAATGCATGCATGTGTAAAAGCCAGAAGTCAGCATCAGGGATCTTCCTCATCTCTTTCTGTAAGTGGTAACTGTGCGTTGGTTTCCCAGACACCCAGGCCTGAATAATCACACAGAAACTATATTAATTACAAACTGTTTGGCCAATGGCTTAGGCGTCTTCCTAACTAGCTCCTATATCTTAAATTAACCAATTTCTATTAATCTGTGTATTGCCATGAGGTTGTGGCTTACCAGTAAGGTTCCGGCATCCTTCTCCTTAATCAACTACATGGCATGTCTGACTCTGCCTACTCTCTCTCTCTCTATCTCTGCTCTGATTCCCACCTGGTTTCACTCTGATAAACCATTGGCCAAAACAGCTTCTTTATTAACCAATGATTAAAAAATAACATATTAATTGCATACAGAGGGGAAATCCCACATCATTTTCCCTTTTCTATCTAAATAAGGTTTTAACTTTAACATAATAAAATTACATATAACAAAACAGGTATCAAGCAAGAATTGGGAAGGGATTCTAGACACAAAAGAACAGAGTTAAGCACGGCTTCTTGGTAGCAGCATTTTCTTGGATGGTCTCTGTTTGCTAGAGGCAAGTGCATCTTCTTTAAGAGAAGGCTTCTTGACTCAGTATTAGCAGGAGAAACTGAGTGGCTCCTTTAAGAGCTGACTTTCTGGTTCATGCTGGTAGCATGAATAACTCTGAAGGTCCTGCACTTAAATGGGGTTTGTGGATAGCATGCTACTAGTTGCTTAATGGCAACAGAGACCCACTGTGTTCCTGGATCTGGAGCAGTAAGCATGGCTCACAGAGCTGGTGGTGAACATACCTCCACCATGTTGGACAGGGCAGAGCCAACAGGCAGAGCCACAGAGTTGGTCCTAGCCACTCCTACTTAGCATTAAAAAAGGTGCTCCTGGTCAGAAAATGATTATAGATACACAATAAGACAGATTCAGACGAAAAAGACATCTGAATAGGTCACAGTGTTGGATAATGTACATGGACTTAGAGAGAGGGAGAAGAATGTGTACAGATGGTCATAGATTAAAGGAGTAAAGATAATAAAATAAATATTAAAAAGTAATAGAGTAAAAAAGCTATGTAAAGATGGAAAATACACAAAGAATCTGGATTATGTATAATATTCTGTTTTCTTTGAATTGTTTGACTACAGAGAGACATTTGATTCTGAGGGCTGCTAAACTAAACCAAAATATATATTTTAAAGGTACCTTGACTTTAAAATTTGAGTCTAAGGATGTGTTGCTTTGGAAAAGAGTTTCTGCTTTTGTATCCACAGAGAATGAGAACCTGTGGATTTATTCCAGGCTAATGCAGTTTGAAGGAACAAGACCCCCAAAAGATCTCCATTTACATCTTTCTACTTAACTTTTCTGAGATAGGATCTCTCACTGAGACCCTATTTGGCTAGAATGGCTGGGCCAGTATCCTCATGCCTCTGCCTTCCTAGCACTGGATTATAGGTGGGCATAGGTGAGCATAGGTGGGCATAGGTGGGCATAGGTGAGCATAGGTGAGCATAGGTGGGCATAGGTGGGCATAGGTGAGCATAGGTAAGCATAGGTGGGCATAGGTGAGCATAGGTGGGCATAGGTGAGCATAGGTGGGCATAGAGAGCATAGGTAAGCATAGATGAGCATAGGTGGGCATAGGTGGGCAAGGATGCACTTTCCAGAAATTTATACAATGGCTGGGAAAACTCAGGTCCTTGGACTTGCACAGTGAATGCTTTACCAGCTGAGCTGTCTCACAGACCCCTGTCTCTATCTTTCTCTCTTTCTCTCTCTCTCTTTCTCTCTCTCTTTTTCTTCCCTCCTTCTTTCCTTTCTTTTTTTCTTTCCCATGAGTGTGTGTGTGTGTGTGTGTGTGATTTTTTGAGACAGAATTTCTCTCTGTAGCCTGGCTATCCTGGAACTCGCTCTCTAGATTAGGCTGGCCTCAGACTAAGAAATCTGCCTGCCTCTGTGCTGGATCAAAGGAGTGTGCCACCATGCTCAGCCTGACCCCTGATTTTCTTAATCTTTTATTACAAGGACACTAATTCAACCCACCCTGGCTCCAGGATCATAACTCAACAACCTCCCAGAGGCCCAACTTTCAATTTCAAAAACAGTGAGCCTTAGGCGTCAACATACGTGTTAAGATGTACAAACACTGAATCCGTAAAACTTGATAAATGGACATCTTCTAAAAGATTTTGTTTTTAATTATGGGGCTGCATACATGTGAGTGCTGATGCTGCTGGGAGAGAAGTGGCTGATCCCCTGGGCCCGGATGGCCCTCTGCAAGAGTAGTACAGGCTATTAATTGCTGAGCATCTCCCCAGCTCCTTCCTAGACACCACCTCTTAAGTAATGAAGGAAAATGTCTAGTGGCTAAGTATAGAGAATGAAAGAAAGGGAGACGCACCCAAGAAGTGGATAGGTGCCAGCTGATGCCACTGGTTGTTTGACTCTCCCTCGTCAACACTCGCCCTTTACCATACAAGAGATCTAAAGTTTCAATATATTTCTATGTATGTTAAAAATTCTGTAATTTCTTTTAAAAACTGAAATACACAGGTTAAAAACACCTATTTTGAAAACTTAGCATTCCCAAATGCTCCAGAATCCCAGGCTTTGAGCGCAGATACAATGTCACAGGTAATATGGGTGGCCACAACATGGGTATATTAAACAGGGTACATACCTTCACCTTTTGTCATAGTACACACAGGGTGTGTGAAGCAGACGAGTGTGTGTTTAGACTTGGATGGCATCAACAAGGCATCTCACTATAAACATGTAAATAATCCAAAATCTGAAATAAAACTCCCTGGTCCAAGTGGTTCAGAGGCAGGACACACAGAACCTGTAGTAATCAATCAATGTATAATTTCATCATTTTCTTGTTTGCTTTCCTAATAGGTAAAGAACAGACTTGGGTTTTTTTCTCCTAATGAAAATGCACAAAGGAAAAAAGCCATGTTCACTGTGCTTTTAGTGAATAATCCTTTTCTGTTTGTTTATCTCTCCTTTCCCCATTCTAAAGGAGTTTAGAGCAAAGTCAAGGGAATGGGACAAACAGCAGATCCTCTACCAGACTCACCTAGTGTCTTTGGATGCTCAACAAAAATTACTATCTGAAAAATGCAATCAATTTCAGGTAAACTATTGTCTAAATTGGAAATTATAATTAGAGATTAATTACTGCCATCCTTGCATTCAGTATAGAATCTACTTACTCATGGAAATGTGAACTGAGGGCCAGCAGCCATTGTGGGTCTGGAGACAGTACAACTACGTTCATGAGCCCCTTGTGACCATGATCTCAGGCTGTGGCCGAAAGTCTGCTGCTGTTACATCTTTAGACAATATATGCTTTTATCCCTGTGTCAGCATTACAGCTTGGGTGGAAAGGTATCCTGGCAGCCAGGAGCCAAAGAGTACCCCAAAGTCACACCGCACAACAAACCTCATACATGAGATTTGTCGGGAGGAAAAACAGAAACAGGAGATGGCTGCCTCTGCTAGGGTGAGATACAGTAGCAAATGGAACAGGATGCAGGGCTCATATAGAGCTCCTTGGGAAAGGGGTGGAGCTTTCCAGGGTGGAGATTGGTGGGATTTCATGTCCAGAGATTGGGTTTATTACTCTGTAGGGTGGGGTCAGGGTCCAGCAGTTAAGGTAGTTAGAGTGTTCTGTGGGTGGAATCTGGCAGTTAGAGGTCCTCGGGGGAGGGGCCTGGGTGGCTCAAGACACTTAGACCCTGCACTTGGGGTCCAAAGGCAGGAGGGTCATGAGTTTGAGGCAAGCCTGCAGTATATAACAGGATTCTGACTCACAAACAACAACAGCAACAAAACAAAGTATATGTGTGTATGGTTTGTCTGACATGTCCTTACCCACGGTAGGTTTTACACATTAGGAATTACTAAAACTAGTTATGTGTTGGAAATTGCTTTCCCCCCTTAATCTGTTTCTGGTTTTTATTTCTTTACCATGATTATGCAGTTGAATTAACATTTCTCTTTTATTATAGCTTCTAGATTTTCTTTTTTGATTAATACCAGACCCCTTCCCTACTCCGAAATTATGCAAATACATTTTCTCCTCATATCATCTGAAATTGAGATTATAAACAAGCTTAACACTATACTGCACAAGCCAAGCTTAGTACTGGCAGATATCTTTACTAATTACTTCTCTGACTGCATGGAAGCTTAAATATGATATTCTCCACTTCGTTTACCCGATTATTGTATTTCTCAGAAACAGGCACAAAATTACCAAACTCAGCTAAATGGTAAGAAGCAATGCCCGGAGGACAGCAGCCCTGAGATCCCTCATCTGGTGTGTGAATCAGATCCTGGCTGTGAAGCCAGCCAGAGAGATGAGTTTATTATTGAAAAGTTAAAGTCGGCGGTGAGTGAAATAGCACTGAGCAGGAACAAGTTACAGGATGAAAACCAGAAGCTGCTACAAGAACTGAAGATGTACCAGAGGCAATGCCAGGTGAGGGTCTGCGCCAGAGGCGGTGCCAGGCGAGGGTCTGCGCCAGGGGTGCTGACAGGCGAGGGTCTGTGCCAGGGGCGGTGCCAGGCGAGGGTCTGTGCCAGGGGCGGTGCCCGGCGAGAGTCTGCGCCAGGGGCGGTGCCTGGTGAGACTTTTAGCTTCATTTCCAGCTATTGTTGATGAGCTGCACAAATGCTGGTTTGACAGGGATAAGGGCACTTATACACAGCTTCCTGTTATAGTGTCAACTCAGGTAGAGCTCCCCTCCATAGTACTTCTCACTGGAATAAATGCAGTAATCTCATGGGTATGTTAGCCTCTGGAGTCTTTTAGTAGCACACTGGCAATGTGTATTATTACCAGTGCAATGGAACAGCTCCCCGTCAATGGCAAGAGGCATGGAGCTACTCTGACTCATCGTTGGGAGCTCCACATGGTAGTCCACTCCCATCACTGTAGCAAAGCACTCTGGGTAGACCATGACAATTGAATGTTCCTTTAGGCTCACGGTTTGGGAGTGGCCTGGGTACTTCAAGCCTGTGGTGGGGCAGAACATCATGGTAGGGTAGCAGGGTAAACTAAAACCTCATGGCCCACAAGCAAAGGGGAAGATGTGGGGTGTCCACTGGACCCCATCTCCCAAGGGTCCAACCACCTGGCCCATCAGTGTCTGACCATCACACTTGGTCAGAAGCCTCTATGGAGCAAGCTTCTGGAACTGAAGGTCTTGGTGACAGCATCAGATTGATAGATTTGCAGGTCTGTTCCCAGCTTGGTCTTCCTTAAGCCAACTTTTTCTTTCTATTTTTTGTAATTAGTAGGGGCATTTGGTTAACAGCACCTTCAAAACCAGCGCTTGCTATCCGATAATCATTTCTTACTCGTGCAAATTCAGACACTTGAGACATCCTCGCCAGCCTTTCTCTGCTTCTAACCCTCCTTTCCCACCTCTAAATGTTGTTTCTACCGTTTTCTTCATTCAGTTCACCCTTCTCTCAGCTCCTCTCATCTCTCCCTGTCCTGAAGCTCACTACCTGGGTAGACCCCTGTTTCACTGGGATATTCTGCCCCAGTAGCTTCTGCTCTTCAGTTCTCAGGGTCATTTCCTAGTCCTGGGCCAGCTCCTCCGTCCCCACACTGCTACGTCACCACAGTACTGTCCTGAAACATCTGTCCTCCCCATGTCCTCTCCACTGTGTTTGGAAGGGGACAGAGGACAGGCTCCCACGTTCTCTCTTCCAGGATGTTTCTGAGAGACCTGCATCTCCCCCATCTTGAATTCCAGCTCTGTCTGGAGAGAGATATTATTTTAACATTAACTTGACAGATGTAAACAAATAAGCCAGATTGAACTGAAAACACTAGACACCGGAACCAGGCGTCCTCCAGACACAGGACAGGTGTGGTGGCATCTTCCCTGGTTCTGTTGTAGTCTAAGATTAATCCTTCTCTTCCGGGAGGTTGGCCAGGCTCTCCCAGCACTCAGATTGCTAGTTACCCACCTGCCTGTGAGAGCTATTTGCACAGCTGCTGGGTCCAGCAGGGTTCTCTCCTTCTCTGGGATCGGACATTGGTCCTACCTTCTGCTTAAAGGCAATGTGAGCACACATTTCACCGCTGTCTTCACAGGTGGAGCCTGTACCAAGATCACACACAATGAATAAGCAGATTATTTTTCTAGGTCCTTCCAAAATATTCTGCCCTGAGCTTCAGTTCACACTGCATGGACTGAAGAACTGTTTTGTCTCTTGTTGGGGGCTTTTTGGCTCTGGTCTCTGTAAGTCTGTTCCCCTCAGTGCTTGCTAAGTGGCTAGGGACAGACATGAGGATCCAAAGAGCTTTGCTCGCCAGATTGTCTGGCTGAATAGTGAGCTCCAGGCTCAGCAAAAACAAAACAAAAACCCTGTCTCTCTTTCTCAATAAAATAAAACTAGGTGGAGAGCAATAAAAGATGCTCAGGGTCCACCTCTGTCCTTGTCACTCATGCATGTGCACTCCCACACCATAGGCAGGCAAGCACACACACACTCACGCTCACACGCGCACACACAAATTACATGTATTAAATAAGGCAAACTCTTTGGGCCTTATTTGGAACATGTTCAAGAGGAAAAAGTAACTGTTGTCCTAGAAAATTTATTTTTGAAAATTGAAAAGTAAGTTGGCTCAAAAGTTCCACAGTTTCTCTTTGGAAAAAAAGCACCAAGACTCTTGTGTTTTCCTTTCTTCTGTTTTATCTTCCCTGTTTCATTCCCAGGTATCACTTACGGCCTGTCCTTGTGCTTTCTGGCGAATGCTGAGAGCCCATTGCTTATGCGTGTCAGCTGATTTGAAGGTTTAAAATCACTGCCCCTCTCAGAGCATTAGACAGTTCCTAACTAGCCAGATGGGCCTTGGGTTTGTTCTACAAAATCTGCATTTTACCAAGTAGGGATTAGTAGAGGTAAATAATACTAGAACCATAGTGTGCAATTGCAAAAACAACGGCCCTCCCTTCGCAGTCACCTGACAGAACGCTCCACATCTTGTGTGTAAATGCAGAAAGACAGAGATCCCTATTTAAGCTGCTGTCATTTAATGTGTTGCAGTAATTCTGCTACCAGCTGTGTCTGCATCTCCTGGAGGCATCTCCTGCATCATTCGTCTTTCTGCAACCTTGAGAGGTGCCCACACACACCCCTCATGTTTGCTCATGTTTATTTACATCCTATATGCCTTCATGCTTTTAACTCTCCACTAGCAATTAATGACAGAAATAAGTGACTCTGTCTTTCAAACATCTCTGCTGGGAAAGTTAACTTCTAATTTGCTTGTTGATGCATCACTGAAAGCTAGAGCAACACTATCCAAAAGAAGTATAATCCAACCATAGGTCTAATTTAAATTCTGGAGTGTTTGTTATTGTTTTTTGCTTTGCTTCATTGATTTGTTTTTTGAGACAGGGTCTTGTGTAGCCCAAGCTGCCTTTAAACTCCCTATATAGCCTGAGGTGATCATGAGCTTTTCCTCCTCCACTTCCTGAACTGGGAGTTTGTGTGTACACCACCACACTCTGTTTCTGCCATGCTAAGGACAGAAGCCAGGGCTTTGTGCACAGTTGATAAAGCACTGTACCAACCTTGGCTGAAATTGTCTTGTAGTCACATTAAAGACTAGAGAGAAATGAGTAAATTGATGTAAGTAGTATGTATATCAAATCATTGTCTTCTAAGATGTAATCAAGATGTGAAAATTGTTAATGAGATATATTACAGCTTTCATACTAAGTCATCAAAAATCTGTGTATATGTTACATCTACAACACACCTACATTTCACTGCTAAATGCCTGATCTATATTTGGTTTTCATAAAATATCAAAATTAAAGGGAGCTTCCAGCACTCAGATTGCTCCAGACATGCTTGAAAATGTCCCAGTAACAGTCATTTCCCCAGATGTTTGTCACATAATTGATTTGACTTTCATGCAAAATTGTACCAATTTCAAAACTTCATCCTAGTTTTAAAAATCCATTAATTCTCATGTCAACTCAGGCTTATTGAATCCAAAGCAAGAAGATAGATGTTCTAGATTTGTCAATATCAACAAATCCTCCTGATTGTTCTTATACCATTTGCATTATTCTGTCAGCTACAGTCTATTTTGCCTATTTATCTCTCAAATCATTATTTCCAACTGTACAATGTCCGTCTTAATTTACATTCTCACACCTGTGGCGTGGGAGCATCACATAGCGGGCTTCTCCTGAGTACTCATCACCACAGGGCACATTTTCAAGAAACAGAGAAGACCACTCCCTTCACCCTGACCCCTCAGGTCACCAGCCTAGAGTGGGAACTGCCCCACTTCTCTCCCCCAGGAAAGACATGCCCACTCTGTTTGATATTCATGTTCCATGGTGGGAATTCCACAAAGCAGAATGTCCAGGCTGTCCCTTCTTCACCTGCATAACATAGCAGGTGGCTTTTGCATTAAGGTAAATTGCTTTTATACTGTATAATTAATTGTTTCACTCTTCTTTAGTTTTTGAAACTTTAACTCTACCTGAAAAATCCCCACTTTTCAAAACAGAGAATATCTAAACTTATCTCATAAGACATCATTTTGAATGTGTTTTTCAACTCATTTCTGAGTCACCAGAAATGTGCATGGCTAAGTATTGCAATCCCAAACCCAGGCCCTCGGAAAAGACTTGTAACTGAAGTCTTTTGTTTTAAGAAAACTTCCTAGGGACTCCCATCAGTAAAGCGGACTCATTGCTCATGACTGCTGAAAAGCAGAGTTAGCCCACAATGTGTACCGACTGATGATGGAAACTCAGAATGTGGTAGACCCATGAATGGGATATAATTCAGCCATAAATAGGAATAGATGTAGTTCAGCATGGTGAACCTTGGGAACTTGCCAGAGGAAAGAACCCAACCACAGGAGCCACTCACTGTGTGGTTCCTCAGTTTCCTGCCAGCACTGAGCAGCAGCTCATCCCCTAAGCCGTGCTCACGCCTGCAATGAGTCATCTGCCGTCAGTGATGCCAATGCCTGTCTGTAACCCCACTTCTGACACCTCCTCCCTTCCCCAGCAGACAGACAGGCTCTGAAGCTCCCTGTCCACCCAAATGCAGAACCTCCTCCATCCCGTTTGTTCTTCCCCTCCTGCTCCAGGAGGAGGCTGGTCTCCTGCAGGTTCTCTCTCCCACCATCTGAGGAGCCTCGCCCACTGCCGTTGCCCTTTCTCTCCTGTCCACATCTCTGCTGCACTTCTAAACTGCTCAGGCCTTGCAAAGACAGACCCAGGGGGTCACTGCTATTCCTAGATACTTCAGCGAAGCTTGACTGTCATGGGCGGGAGAGGACCAAGGCTCCTAACTCATCATGTTGCCAGCTTTGTCAGGAAAGCTGAGTCATGGCTTTGGTCATGAGATTATCTGTCACTTACTTCCTGTTAATTATTAATCAGAAAGTAGCAGCATTGATTAGAGTTCACACTTTGTACTTTATACAAACTGCATGGCTTCAGGTTTGCATGGTGTGACCACTTTGAGGTGGCTTGGTCATTTGTTCTTTGTCTTTATCCAGGCCAGTGAGCTCTCTGAGGTTGACTAGCATCTGCCCCCAGAGTATAAAGGAGCTTGTCCAATGAGTGAAAGGAATTCTGTAAGACAGAGGAAGCAAAAGAGGAAACATGCCTTACTTAAAATTAAGTAATTTTATTGATTTTAAGTGTCAATTTTTAATTTTTAAATTATTTAGCAGTTTCATACATGTATATGGTGAATTTCAGTCATTTTCACCACCATTATCCTCTCCCAGAACCCACCTCCCCCACTATATTCCTCCTTCTTCCTAACTGGTCCTCTCCCTACCTTCATGTGTATGAGTATGGCTGCATTCAAGAATGTGTGTGTGTGTGTATAAGTGTGTGTAAGAGAGAATGTGTATGTGAGAGTGTGTGAGAGAGAATGTGTATGTGAGAGTGTGTACATGTGTGTGAGTGTATAAGTGTGTGAGGGAGAATGTGTATGTGAGAGTGTGTACATGTCTGTGAGTGTGTAAGTGTGTGTGAGAGAGAATGTGTATGTGAGAGTGTGTACGTGTGTGTGAGTGTGTGTGTGTGAGAGAGAATGTGTATGTGAAAGTGTACATGTGTGTATAAGTGTGTGTGAGAGAATGTGTATGTGAGAGTGTATGAGAGAATGTATATGTGAGAGTGTGTACATGTGTGCGAGTGTATAAGTGTGTGTGAGAGAATGTGTATGTGAGAGTGTGTACATGTGTGTGAGTATATAAGTGTGTGAAAGAGAGAATGTATATGTGAGAGTGTGTACGTGTGTGAGTGTGTAAGTGTGTGAGAGAGAATGTGTATGTGAGATGTGTACGTGTGTGAGAGTGTGTGTGAGAGAGAATGTGTATGTGAGAGTGTACATGTGTGTGAGTATGTAAGTGTGTGTGCGAGAGAATGTATGTGAGAGTGTACATGTGTGTGAGTATGTGTGTGTGCAAGAGAATGTATGTGAGAGTGTACATGTGTGTGAGTATGTGTGTGTGAGAGAGAATGTATGTGAGAGTGTACATGTGTGTGAGTATGTGTGTGTGCAAGAGAATGTATGTGAGAGTGTGTATGTGTGTGTGAGTATGTAAGTTTGTGTGCGAGAGAATGTGTATGTGAGAGTGTGTACATGTGTGAGAGAGTGTGAGGGAGAGAATGTGTATGTGAGAGTGTACATGTGTGAGAGAGTGTGAGGGAGAATGTGTATGTGAGAGTGAGTGTGTGTGTGAAAGAGAGAATGTGTATGTGAGTGTGTGTGTATTTGTGAGCAAGAAAATGTGTGTGTGAGAGTGTGTAAGTATGTGAGAGAGAGAATGTGAATATAAATGTGAGTGTGTGAGCATATGTGCAAATGTGTGAGTATTGTGAGAGACTGTGAGTGTGTTTGTGTGCATGTTTGAGAATGTGTGTGTGCATTTATGTGTGTAGGTGTGTGTGCATGAGTGTGTGAGTGTGTTACAGAGTGTGTGTATGTATGTGTGTGTGAGAGTATAAAAGTGTGTGTGTGTGTCTGTGAGTGGGGGGGTGACCTTGTGGGTATCACTAGGATTGCTTCCATGGGTGTGAACTTATATACTGTAACATGGCACCTTCCCTGTGGCTACATCATGGAAGACAACGACTTGCCTTTCCCCAAAAGCCATCACTACCCATAGCTCCCCAGGAGAAGTGGGTCCTCAAGAGCCCTCTCCCCAGTGATGGGATGCTGACAGGCCCTGCCTTACACAGTGAGCCACGGCTGCCATGAGTTTATGAGTGCAGCAGCCAAGCCATGTGCACTGCACATCATGTCAAACATTCCTTGTCTACTGGTATTTCCAGAGCCTCGAGGGGTTGGGAGATAAAATGTCCCATTTAAGGCTGAGCCCACAGTCACTTATTCTCAGCATTTTGACCAGTAATGCATCTCTGAGTTAACCACCGCCCACTGCAAAAAGAAGCTTCTCTGACCAAGGCCGAGAACACCACTGACTTATGGATATAAACAAATATTCAGAAGGCACTTTAACATGTTTGGTCAGCAAAGTAACAACAGCAGCTTCTCCCTGGGACTTGTGATCTCCCCATCATCCCAGATATGAGTTCCCTCCTGTGGAGCAAGCCTTAAATCCAGTCAGAATGGGACTGGTGCCCCTATAGCACCAGCAGGCACATGTTGCTTGGCATGTTGGTGCCATGCAGGGTCTCCTGCTGGGTAATACCATTGCCTAATTGTCTCCCACAGCAGCCCGCATAGCATATTCTGGCACTATGCAAGCTGTTCTGCAGGGAGGGAGCTATCGGCTTGATCTCCCTGGGTCTTGCAGCCATATTTCAGCAGTAAGATCTGATAGACAACCAAGAGCAATGGTGATGTCCTGTATTGTTTTGAGGGCAAGATGTTAGTTTTTAATGTATCATGCATCATAATTCTAACATGAACGTCAAAATTTTTAATGCAGGCCATGGAAGCAGGATTGTCAGAGGTGAAGAATGAGCTACAGTCACGTGATGATCTTCTGAGGATTATAGAAATGGAAAGACTGCACTTGCACAGGGAGCTGCTGAAAATGGGAGAATTCCACACTGCTCACGATAGCAGGAAAAGGTACAGCTCTCACCCGAGAGAACTTTTCCAAGGCAGGATGTGTGTGTGCATTCGAAGGCTTCATATTTAAACAAAGTTTATTTGAATTACCATGCATTCTTGAGGATATCAATAGAAACAGCAGTGTAGACCTGCTGTTTAATTATAAATTTGCAGGGAAATGAGATTTACTCTTTTATTGTCTCTGCTTTGGTTGCCTATAAGCCTGATGCTAAGCTTTCCTTTTGCTGAGGAAATGCTGTGGTAACTTGACCTTTGCACTCACGACCTGCAGCTCCACTTACAGAGCTTACAGTGCTTGTCCTGGAGGGGTGACTCAGGGGCGAGAGCTTGTCCTGGAGGGACGACTCAGGGG
>LOJH01000893.1:36027-52700 GCA_001685095.1 Ellobius talpinus | reverse complement strand
CACATGGTGGCTCACAACCATCTGTAATAAGATCTGGTGCCCTCTTCTGGCCTGAAGGCATACATGCAGGAAGATAATAAATAAATAAACCTTTAAAAAAATAAAGTAGCTCATGGGCATATCAGAAGTCATGAGGGCAGTTTGATAAGTCCTGACTTGAGTCTTTCCCTCATAGTGATGCTACCTATTCCTGCTGTGAACAGCTCTGCTTCAGATCCACCCCCTTCCCCAGGGTTTATGATGATGAGCACTGGGAACCCCCCACCCACAGGGTCAGTGATAATGAGCACTGGGTACTGCCCCCTCCCCCAGGGTCTGTGATAATGAGCACTGGGTACTGCCCCCTCCCCCAGGGTCTGGGCACTTGCTGGACTTGGTTGGAATTTGATCTTTTTCTTTAAAAACCTACTATGACCTGAAGCAGCAGACAGGAAAGGAGAGTGGCCCCTCTGCGTCCAGTCAGAGCCAGTGCCCTTAGGTCAGAATGAGACACCTGCTTCTCTAGGGCTTTAACCAAGGGAAGTCGGCTGTGCTGGGTCATTGAAGATGTGAGCTGCAGAAGACTTGGGAGCGCTAAAAAGTGTGCCATTTGAGCCACTCTACTGCTGCAGTGCATAGTCACTGTTATTCTATGATCTGGTTGTGTCGTTAAGATATGGCATAGGATCTGTCAGGTTCAAGCCTGTTTGAGATTGCTATGGCAAGTTTGGTGTAGCCAGATGGAATCTTACTGCATTTAGTTAATTAACTTGGCTTCATTTGGGAAAAGTACTTTCAGAATTCTGAAAAATGCTTTCAGAATTAAGGAAAGCTATGAAGACATTTCTCCTTAAAGAATTCCTGCCCTCATTTCCTCCTGAGTTCCGATGGTGCTGAGGAATGTGCACTCTGTGTTAGGTAACAGCTAGACTTTTTATGTCATTGAGTTTGTGGGCAGACAGGGAGCTATGTGACTAATTTGCTGTCATCATTGAAAACTTAGGAGTATTTTTTGTCAATAATTTGTTATAATAAATCATGTAAAATCTATTCTGGTGCTTATTTAGAATAATCCTGTTCTCTTTTGGATAAATTTGGAATTATCAAAACTAACAGTTCTCAACCTTGTTCACCTTCATCAGTAAGCACCAAAGATAACAAGATGAGTCTGAGTGAATCCCTTAGAGCCCTGTGGGATATAAGAAGTGAACTGGAGGTAGTACAGTGTACAATCCAGAGGAGAAGGGTGACGTGTATGGATGGTATCCCACTGTGGTTGGCACAGCAGTCTGTATTCCGCCCTTCAGGCCCTGCTCCTCTTTCAAGGAAGTTGCCATAGTTTAGTGGTTACCGGTGACAGTGCAGTTGAGGACGGTGAGGCAGGAATGTATAATGTAGATACTTGGAGTGAAATGACTCCACAACTGGCCAATGTCACTGCACCTGAATGCATTGGCTCTGGCTGTCGTTGGGAAAGGAGGAGTCTCCTGAGTTGCCTGATAGCTTGTTGGGGTCGTGCATGTAGTTTGTAGCCTCTCCATGAGAGTGTACATTCCAGAGAAAACTTTTGGCCAAAGGATTCTTTCCCTGAACCCAGTTGGCAGTGCAGAGAATAGTTTCTTGATGGGGGTGGTCATAGTATGAGGTACCACTCTCTCATCTTCTCCCTTCACCTCCCCAGGAGAAGTCCTGGTGTTCCTAGACAGCCACTGTGAGGTGAATGTGATGTGGTTGCAGCCCTTGCTGGCTGTCATCCTTGAGGATCCACACACTGTGGTGTGCCCCGTGATCGACATCATCAGCGCTGACACACTTGCCTACAGCTCATCCCCAGTGGTGCGGGGAGGTTTCAACTGGGGGCTGCACTTCAAGTGGGATTTAGTTCCTGTATCTGAGCTGGGAGGAGCTGATGGAGCCACTGCACCAATAAGGTAAGAGAGGTCGACACAGTCTATTAAGAAAAAAACGCCTTTAATCCCAGCAGGGGCAGGTGGATCTCTGAGTTCAAGGCCAGCCTGGGCTACAAGAGCTAGTTCTAGGACAGGCTCCAAAGCTACAGAGAACAGAGAACACTGTCTCAAAAAAGAAAAGAACAGACTATTAAGGAAAATTTCTTCTTTGCAAGGGACAAAGGTCTTAACTTACCTGGTTAAAAAAAAATTGAAGCTAGGTGCTACAAAGAGACCCTATCCCAAAAACACAACAAATTTTGTTTCTGTTTTTGTCTTTGAGACAGGATTTATCTCTTCTGGCTATCTTGGAACTCACTCTGTAGACCAGGCTGGCTCCACCTGCCTCTGCTTCCTGCATGCTGGGACTAAAGGTGTGCACCACTGTGCCTGGTCCAGCAAGTGGTATAATTTTCTATAAACGCAACCCAGAGTTAAAGTAAGAAACTGTCAGTGTCCATAGTGCTGTGTAGTTTGTAGAGGGTCATGTTTCCTGGGGTAGTGTGGGTGCCCCTGTGCGCTGGGTCTTTGTCGGGCTGAGGAGTGTTTTATTAGACTTCAGGTGTTTTTGTTGTATTTTGGAATATTTGCATATCCATAGTTGGATATTTTGAGATGAGACCCAAGTCTTAACTGTGTAATGCACTTGTATTTCTTATTTTTGCACAAGACCCAAAGGTAACTTGATGCAGCCTTCAGGAACCCTTGTTGCAAACAAGAAGTCATGTTGGTCTCCTTAGTTTTTTGTACAATATATTTTGGTCATATTCTTCCCCTCACCAACTCCTCCCAAATCTCCCTCCCTACCCATCCAGCTTCATATCCTTTCTTAAAACACAAACTCAAGAACAAAACAAAGCACATACAAAAATACCCACACCTCCCCAAAGAGTCCTTTTTGTGTTGACCTATTCCAGCACATGGGCCTGCTTTGGGTGTGATATACCCAGTGTCACGGTATTGAAGAAAAATGATTTTCTCTTTCCCAGCAACTCTTTCCCAGTGGCAAATACAGTCTTGGCTGTCTTATTTCGAATTCCTTTGAAGATGCTTTCTTTCAAAGTGTTTTTCAGACATGTATAAATAGGCTTTGTTGTTTTGTTTTTTAAAGACAGACGGGGTTCATGTCATATAACTGCCATACATGCAGGATTGGGGATTGAAGCTAGGGATTTCTGCCTGCTCTACAAGTCCCCTTACCAACTGAGCCACGTGTAGTCCGTGTGTAAATGGCTTTTAGAGTATCTAGTTTTCTCCCAAGCTTTCAATCTTCTCTTTTATCTTTGAGTATATGGAGCAGTTTTCAAGTCTGTTTGATGACTTCTTAATTAAAACTTTCACGTCTACTTTTGTTATAGACTGTTTCTCTTTTCTGTGGTTTATTTGCCTTCCTGGTTTCCTGATTATTTATGTGTCTTCTCTTTTGTTAGACATTCTAGAGTCCTTGTTGAGTATTCTTCTCTTATGTAGGCAGTTGGAGCGGTAGAACCCACCCATGAATCCTAACTCCAGGTCAGGAGGTCAGATGCCTGGAAGTTGGAATTGAGCCTTTGAGTAGTGCCTGCTGCAGACATTGTCCACTGCTGGCAAGCTGCTGTGGGGAAGGGAGGGGTGGAGGGAGAGACCCTTATGTGTTTTAGGAGTTAACAGAGTCCCTGGCCTTAAACCAGATGCCATGCATCTATCCCATTCACATGCCAAGTATGATAGCTCTAAACATTTAGAGTCCTAAAAAATGCTCTAACATGGATATCACTGCTGGCGCAGTCATCTACTTGAGAGCCCCTGCTGACAACTCAAAAACAATGGAGTGTGTCTCTATGGCACACTCGAGTCAGTTTCTGTACAGTCTTTACTAGGCCATCCAAAGGAATTCTGGTCATTTGACTTGAGTTTCTAACTTGGTCACAGTAAAAGTACTTTGATACTTAGAATGTACCCTATGGCAGATACTTAATTGTCCCAGCAATCCAGAAATTTCAGGTGTGTGGCCTAGCTTGTTCCCTATTAGATGAACATGTTACCTTTTTATCTGTTATCCTTTTATTGTTTACCTTTTCTCTAATGACAGCTAATCTACTGTGTCCCAGAGTCGCAGAGTTTAAACAAGGTTAAATGAGCTCAGGCTGTGGTCTTTTTCTAGGTCACCTACAATGGCTGGAGGATTGTTTGCAATGAACAGACAGTATTTCAATGATCTTGGACAGTATGACAGTGGCATGGATATCTGGGGAGGAGAAAATTTGGAAATCTCATTTCGGGTAATTTTGATTTTGTGAGTGTTCTGTTATTTGTCTGTAATGGAATATAATTGCAGTTTGGGGCAAAGAGAACCTTCTGAGCAGGTAGGCCCCCACCACACCTGGACCTGTCCGCAGAGTCCCTGTCCCACAGCACAGTATTTATACACACCTCCACAGTGCTTTAAAGGGCAGTTTTTCTCCAAATTTTTTCAGGTTGAAAGTTTATATAGATATCATTAGTTCAGTTTTCTTTTGTTCTTTCTTCTTAGCAAAAGTAAATGAATCCCATAAATGTTAAATGTATATACACTCTCAGAGATGACATGACATGGCATGCATATTTTTAAAAAAATTATCAATTTAATTTTATTCATTATTTTGTTTTAGCCTTCATAATTTTTTAAGATTTTTTTAATAGTTTTTTTTTCATTTTACATAGCTGTCCCCGTTCCCAACCCCTCCCCTCCTCCACCTTCCCTTCACCCCACCCCATCCACTCCTCAGAGAGGGTAAGGCTTCTTCCCGTGGGGAGTCAGCAAAGTCTGACACTTCAGTTCGAGGCAAGACCAAGGCCCTCTCCCTATATCTAGGCTGAGCAAGGAATCCGTCCAAAAAGAACACACTCCTGGATACCGTTCAAGCACTAGGGATAAATCCTGGTCCCATTTCCAGTGGCCCCACGGACGGTCTAAGCCTCACAGCTGTCCCCCACATTTAGTGGGCCTAGCTTGGTCCTATGCAGGTTCGCCTGCTATCCGTCCAGAGTCAATGAGCTCCCACTAGCTCAGGTCAGCTGTTTCTGTGGGTATCANGGGAGTCAGCAAAGTCTGACACTTCAGTTCGAGGCAAGACCAAGGCCCTCTCCCTATATCTAGGCTGAGCAAGGAATCCGTCCAAAAAGAACACACTCCTGGATACCGTTCAAGCACTAGGGATAAATCCTGGTCCCATTTCCAGTGGCCCCACGGACGGTCTAAGCCTCACAGCTGTCCCCCACATTTAGTGGGCCTAGCTTGGTCCTATGCAGGTTCGCCTGCTATCCGTCCAGAGTCAATGAGCTCCCACTAGCTCAGGTCAGCTGTTTCTGTGGGTATCACCATCATGGTCTTGAACTCTTTACTCATAAATTCTCCCCCTCTCGGGTTGGTCTTAGGTAACATGGTCCAGTGTTTCCCTGTAGATCTCTGTCTCTGCTTCCATCAGTTGCTGGATGAAGGTTCTATGATGACGATTAGGAAGGCCAGTTTAGGTGTCCTCTCCACTGTTACTTAGAGTCTTAACTGGGGTCATCCTTGAGGATTCCTGGAAATTTTCCTAGTGCCATGTTTCTCAATAACCCGTTAATGGCTCCCTTAATCAAGGTATCTCTTTCCTTTCTCTCCTTTCCTTTCCTTTCCCCTTCTTGAGCATCCCATACCCTCATGTTCTCCTCTTCCATCTCTTGTAATGTGTTGGTTATGCTTGCATCTGTAGTTCCTGTTCGTTTACCCAGATTTTCCACTTCAGAATTCTATGTTTTCTTTATTGCCTCTATTTCAGTTTTCAAGTCCCGAACTGTTTGAGCTGTTTGCTTTACCTGTTTGTTTTTTCTTGGGTTTCTTACTGATATTTTTCCATTTTTTTTCCATTTTCTTCCATTTAAGGGAATTTTTCATTTCTTCTTTACGGGTCTCTATCTTCTTTATAAAGTTATATTGAATGAAGATTGTTTTCTTCTGCTTCTTCTGGATTAGGATAAGATGTTTAAGTGCTTCCTGTTGTAGAACTACTGGGTTCTGGTGGTGCCGTATTGGTCTTTATGTTGTTGGATGTGTTCTTACACTTCTATCTGCCCAGCTTTTCCTTCAGTGGGTGCAGGTGGGGCCTGTGCTTCAGGGGGTCCCTCTTCCTCCAGTCGGTAAAGGTGGGATCTGTGGCTTAGGTGGTTGCTCTTCCTCTGGGTGCATATAGCACCGTGCCTCTAGTCTCTGGGGCTCCTCCAGGGGCAGTCTGGGGGTCCCAGCTCTAGTGGTCCCAGATGTGGTGGAGAATGGTAGCGGGTATGTGGAGGCTGCTGGGGGAGGTTGTTTTTGGGGCTTGGGAGGGTGGGGATGGGGGAATGGGCTGTTCTATCCAGGACAAAGGCCTAGAGAGCTGAGCCTTATGTGGGAACCCAGCCGCTTCCCTCTCCAGGGGCAGTTTGGGCCAAGGCTCCAGCTGGCACACGAATGTTTTAAATGAGCTTTCTGAATGTTCTTTTGAAAAATGTGCATGCTGTTGTGTACGGCACTCGTGGAGGCCAGGGTGCAACTTACAGAGTTGGTTCTTTCCTTCTGCCATGTGGGTTCTGGGGTTAAACCTGAGTCGTCAGGCTTGGTGGCAAGCACTTACTCACTGAGCCATCTTGCTAGCTCTGCAACCAAGTACTTTTGAACTTGTATAATCTAGAAAAATTACTTTTTGGATTTGGGGAGATGGCTCAGTGATCAAAGCACTTGCCCTGCAAGCAAGAGTAGAGAAGTGTGACTCCTTAGGGCCTGTATAAAGGTTGACATGGCTGCTCATCTGTAATTTAGCCTTGGAATGCAAAGGATCCCCAGATGGGTTGGCTATTGAGACTTGTTAGGGTCCGAGAAAAAGCCCCCAAAGACGACCAACAACCACATATGCAATAACAAGAGAGTTTATTGATTCCACCATGGGGTGGCAAAAGAGCGACCCCCAAAGAAGGTCACAAGCTCCTTTTAAACAGAGTTAGGGGAATGCCAGAGAGGAGGGATTAATATGAACTGATTGGTGGACGAAAGATTAGTATGAGGGTTGATTGGTGGAAAGTCCTAGTGGTTAGGGACCTTCCAGCAGCAGGGTAGGGAAAGCTATCTTTAGCCTGCAGAAGTCTGGGGTGGGGGCATCTGTTGAGCTAGCAGAAGGGCTTTTGGGGCCTGCTGATCCAGCAGAAGGGCTTGTAGGGTGCTTGCTGATGGTCACCCGTAAGTTGTGGTTAATGAGACCTGCTTGTTCAGCTCTGTCCCATTCTAGTGAAGTCAAACTAAGGTCTGGTTCCTGTCAAGGCTCTGGTCTGCTACCCCTCCACCCCCGCAACCTTTTCAAGACTGGCCATACTAGTGTGGTGTGGGAAGTCCTTCTGCATATGTGTTGGCTTTATTGGTTAATGAATAAAGAAGCTTGCTTGGCCTATGATAGGGCAGAGTAGGTGGGAAAACTAAACTGGATGCTGGGAGAAAGAAGGCAGAGTCAGGGAGAAGCTGTGTAGCCCCCCAGAGACAGATACCAGACAAAACCTTGCCAGTAAGCCACAGCCATGTGGCAATACACAGATTAATAAAAATGGGTTAAAGTAAGATGTAAGAGCTAGCCAATAAGAAGCTAAAGCTAATAGGCCAAGCAGTGATTTAATTAATACAGTTTCCGTGTGGTTATTTCGAGTCTGGGCAGCCAGGAACAGTCAGTCTCCCTACTACACTAGTGAGCTCTGGGTTTGATTGAGATCCTGCCTCAGAATAAGGTAGAAGAGTGATAGAGGGACTCACACCCCTTCAAAAGACAGATTATTTATGTAGCTATGTATACGGATGTTTTGTTTGCACGTACATCTAGACACCAGAAGAGGGCATCAGATCCCACTATAGATGTGAATCACCATGTGTATGCTGGGAATTGAATAGAAGACCTGGAAAAGTACCTAGTGCTCTTAACCACTGAGCCATCTCAAACCATCTCTCCAGCCCCCAAGATTCCCAATATTAACTTCAGGCTTCAGTGTTCATTCTCCTGCATGTGTGCTGCATATGCAGAACCACCATGTAGACATCTAAGAAAAAGAAGTTGTTTTCTTAGAAACAGTATATAAAAGAAAGTACATTGGCTGGGTGCACGCCTTTAATCCCAGCTCTTGGAAGGCAGAGGCAGGTGGATCTCTGAGTTTAAGAGATCTACAAGAGCTAGTTCCAGGACAGGCTTCAAAGCTACAGAGAAACCCTGTCTCGGAAAACAAAAACAAACAAAACAAAAAAGAAAGTACATGAAAAACAGAAGGCCAGCTAATAAGCATTCCTGTCCTAAATCCTTAAGAGCGAGTCCATTAACACAACAAAGGATGATAACACAATTCAGACACACGGGAACAGATGAATGTTTCAGAATTTGCTGTCTTTTTCATTTTAGGAAGACCTAATTTTTAAATGCCCCTACTTTCTTCTGAGTACATTTTGCAGGAGAAATACCTGTAAGTTGCATAGGCACCATTCATAGAGTGCGTGTGTTGCTTCACAGTCTGAACTGACAGTCGACTTGCTTCTGGCTAGATCTGGATGTGTGGCGGTAAGCTCTTCATCATCCCTTGCTCGAGAGTAGGACACATTTTCCGAAAAAGGCGGCCATACGGATCTCCCGAAGGCCAGGACACCATGACGCACAACTCCCTGAGGCTCGCACATGTCTGGTTGGATGAGTACAAGGTGAGTGTCTGTCTGCCTGCCTTTCATTCCACTCATGCATCATTCTCCTTGGCTGATCCTCATTGCTGTGCCATTTCTCTCTGGGCTTCTTTTCATCCAGGATTCACTCAGTTTTGATTCTAACCTGACTTTTTTGAGTGTGACCCTGTAAGTATCGGAAGCAGCTCTGTTTTGGTGTGCTGATCCTTCTGGGACTTCAGGGTTATGGACTCCAGAACTGGGCTGTGCTTTCTCACCCACTGGGCTCCACTGCTCACTCAGGATTCCTGTTCCATTTCTTTCCTACCTTATACAGCTTTGTATTCTTTGTAGCCTCTCTATCAAGTATAATATGTGTGTCCATTTTAAAGCATTTTGTTACAACAAAAATACTGTATCCTTCACGTGTCACCTCTCTATCCATAAGCCCTAGAGAACCACATCTGTTTCTTGGCTCCACAGTCTCTTCTAGACCTCTCACACACAGGTGTGCCCATCCCCATGGCCTTCACTTGGCATCTGTGTTTAGGCTGGTCTCAGCACTCTAGTACTTCCCATTGTTCAGGGACACTTTGACAGTGTGGTCATTACCTGTTGTTCACATGTTAACTTGTATTAAAATGCTGCTGCGATTAGTTGTGTGCAGTTGCTGCTGTCATAGGAACGTGCTGGTCTGATACTCCATCCTTGTGCCTTCATGTTCTGGGATTACAGGTGTGCATGCACTAGCATGTCTCGCTAAGTACCCGACCTCTTATTTTAGAGACAAACAAGATGACTAAGGGAATATACAGTGATCTGCAACCCTGTGAGGTAAATGTAAACAGCAGCAGATACCCAGACTGGAGTGCTGAGGAGGGATTGGGGAGCAGAGACGGGGGCTCAGCATGCCAAGCTTCTGTTTGTCTCCTTCCCTCTCCTAACGCAGAGCTTTGTGTGGCTCAGCTCTTTGTGAATTGTTATCTCCGTGTGACAGAGATCTCACAGTGTGGCCTGCTGACCTGTAGGTTCTACCCACCCACTCAGGTTTGCAGGGTCTAACTCATTTCCACAGTCAGATGAGTACAGACACTTACTGTGTTTGCTGTGTAGACATTGCATGCCTGAGTGAGGAAGCAGCAGCTGCTTTCCTGTAAGAATGCAATTGAAGAGTCTTGTGAATGCTTCCTGTGGAGTACAGTGGCTTGAGCTGAGGGCCGAGCTACACTGTTCTCCAGAAGCACTTGCCTGTGACTCTGGGCATCTTTTTAAAGTGAGCCAAGATTTGTCAGAGATAAAATTCAACTCTTTTAACTGCAGGGCTTAGTAGCCCATGCCTTTAACCCGGCAGAGGTGGCTGGTGTTTGTTTCAAGGCCAGTCTTGTGAGTTCTAGGCCAGCAAGGGATACACAGTAGATTCTGTCTCAAAAACAAAACAAAACACCCCCATCATTGAAAGTGTCCCACTATGTAACTTTCCTGATGAAATCATAAATTACTTCATTGTGTAGTGAAGTGTGTCAGTTTTTGGAAGGAACTGTACAGGCACAGACCAGTGTTTTTCAGATAAGTAGTACATGTTAGAAAAGTCTTGTATGTGTAAAAAGATCGTTCAAAGAGGAAGCAAGACCAAATGTGAATCTCACTGGTATGATTTCTTATTTTATATTATAATTAAAATGTCATCGTTGTAAGCTAGGCATGCTGCTGTGTAGTGGTCACAGGAATGTTAATTTAGAGGTTAATTCTGGGCTGCATGTTTGCACTATCTAGAAACTACATAATAACTTTATTATATTAACTATTTAACATAAGAATAAGTAATTATTTGTAATAGTTTAAAAATATTCCTTCTATTTCAACTACATTTTTCATGAGGTTGCACTTTTCAAACAGTGAAATGGCTCAGTGGGTAAATGTTTGCCACACAAATACGACAGCCAGCTTGGTTCCAGAACCCTACCTGGCTGCTGTGACTGCACCAAGGCATGCACCCGCCATCAGAGTCAGGGGAAATGTACATTTGTGACATATGAGGTGGTGGCGCATGCTTTTAACTCCAGCACTCAGGAGGCCAAGACAGGTGGTCATTTGAGTTCAAGGCCAGCCTGGTCTACAAAGCGAGTTCAGGACAACCAGAGCTACACAGAGAAACCCTGTCTTTGAAAAAAGAAGTTTCTACTAATAAATTAAAAAAATTAAAAGTGTTGGGTTTTTTTGTTTGTTTTTTTTTTAGTGGTACTGGTTTTTTTTAGATAATCTTACCATGTAGTCTAGACTGACTGGAGCTGCTACATAGACCAGGCTAGTTTTGAACTCACAGAGATCTGCTTACTTCTGCCTCTCTAGTGCCGAGATTAAAGGTGCATGCAACCATGCCTGACTCAGTTTTAATTTTTTTCTTTTTTGTTTTTTTGAGACACGGTTTCTCTGTAACTTTGGGGCCTGTCTTGGAGCTAGCTCTTGTAGTTGGCCTCAGACTCACAGAGATCTGCCTGTCTCTGCCTCCTGAGAGGCAGAGTTGGCTCAGTTTTAGTTGGTATCCATGGAATCATGGATCTTTAGCTTATGTTGAGAATAATAGAGGCCAGAGTTTGAGTCACTCATCTCACACAGAATCTGCTGTATTCTGTAGTATTTGTTGCTGCAAAAAGACAGCATGACCACGGCAACTTTTATAAAGGAAACATTTAATTGGGGTGGATTACAGTTCAGAGGTTCAATTCATTATCTTCATTGCAGCAAGACAGTATGCAGGCAGACATGGTGCTGGAGAGGGAAGTAAGAGTCCTACATCTTCTTGCAGGCAATACGAAGTCAGTTGAGACATCAGAGCCCACATCCACAGTGACATACTTCCTCCAACAAGACCACACCACTCCAAAAAGGTTTCAGTTTCTAATAGTGCCAATTCCTTTGGGGGCCATTTTCTTTCAGGTCACCAAATCTGCTGACTTAAGAGTTTCCTTCAGTTTGTCTTCTCTGAAATCAAAATATATCTTGAGTTTATGTTACGGTTAGTGCCAGGCATGTGGAAATTTCCCATTGATATTTTGACATTAAGAAAACACAGGACTGTTTTCCTCACAGATTGTGTAATATATTTCCACATTTTTCTTTTTTTAAACTTAGGAGCAGTACTTTTCCTTAAGACCGGATTTGAAGACCGAAAGCTTTGGAAATATCAGTGAGCGTGTTGAATTGAGGAAGAAATTGGGCTGTCAATCATTCAAATGGTATTTGGACAATATTTACCCTGAGATGCAAATACCTGGCCCAAATGCCAAACCTCAGCAGCCCATCTTCATCAACAGAGGGCCCAAGCGTCCCAGAGTCCTTCTGCGTGGACGGGTGAGACAGCAGTCCTGTCTGAGGGTTTTGTTGGGAGGTGCGTAATGGGAAGTTTTCTTGAGGTTCTGTGATAAACGATATAGATTTAAGTATATTCTTTGGGGGATTTCCCCCTACTCAAGTAGAAAAGCTTGAAAATTTTTGTGTTTGCTGTTTACATCCAGGTCAAGATGTTCTTACTGCGTTGGAGGGACTGGGACCTTATGTAGGTTATGTATCCGCTTCCGAGAGTAGAGACCTGAAATGGTCCCTCGGAGACAGATGAGCAGTAAAACACAGCAGCTGTTACTGTTCAGTCTGTTTGAGGAACTGACTTGAGACAGACTGAAGGTGATAGTTAAGTTGGTATGACATGCAGTGAACTTCACACCTGGTGCACTGGCAGTCTTCAGAGCTTAGCAGAGGCACACGGTAGACCCTATCTAATTGCGCTTGCAGCTTTTGGGGTCTGCTCTTCTGAGTGATTTCTAAAACTGGCATTTTGGATGCTGGGGAGATGGCTTAGTTGATAAAGCACTTTGCAACTCAGAGTGAGGATATTAGTTTGGAGCCTTAGAACCCATGAAGACCCTGGGCAGTTGGTGATCCACATATAATTCCAGTGCTTGGAAGGCAGACAGGATCCTTGGAGCAAGTTCAATGAGCTCTGGTTTATTTGAGAGACCTGTGCGTCAGTGAACAGGGGGAAGCTTGTTCGTACAAGCATGCACATACACAGGTGTGCCTGCCCACTCCTGTGCATGCCCCCACATCTGACAGAAAGTTGCTCAAACTCCTAAGGCACATCTCCCAGCTTTTTGTATTAAATTGAGCCTAGTACTTTTCTCCTTGTTTACTTTATAAAACCCCAAAACAACCACCAAGATGTTTATTGGGTCTTAAGGAAAAAATTAAGTATCTTGTGTCCATACAGTTGAAATCCCTTCCAGCATAATTCTTGGTCTTGGTGTCACTGTTGGAAGGTCTTGGTGGTTCTGTACTTCCAAGTCAGCATAAACATAGTGTACTTAAAAAAAGCAAAAAACAACAACAAACAGGGTTTTGTAGCATAGGTTGGCCTCAAATTCATGATCCTCCTGCTTCAGCTCCATGAGTGCTGGGATTATAGGCCTAAGTCATCAGGCCTGGCTTCATCTTAGCTCCTAGGTTCTTGCTTGGTACTGTGGAAGAGTTTCCCATGCCGAGCACACATCCCTCAGGCACCAAGATGTCTGCATAGGAGTCCTCAAGAACACCGTTCTCTTTTGCAGCTCTACCACTTGCAGACCAACAAATGCCTGGTAGCCCAGGGCCGCTCCAGCCAGAAAGGAGGCCTGGTGCTGCTTAAGGCCTGTGACTATGGAGACCCGACTCAGGTGGGTGACGCCTCCCAGTGCATAGCCGCTCTGCGGAAGGAAAACACATGTGGGCAGACGCAGACCATCAGACTTCTCTTAAGTGACTCTAGATCTAAGATCATTTAAAATAACTGCTTCTGTCTTCTCCATGTTTCTCTGCCTCTGATCATTGCTTGTCAATTGCTTAGACCTTTTCGCTTTCTTACTGTGGTGTGGGGAGTGCTCTTCTTCAAACCTTAAGTCCTCAGTAGATAAGCAGTCAGATTTTTCTGACCAATTTTTACAACTCATTAGAGGACATCTCAACAGAATTTTGGTTCATTCCATCTACTTAACTCCAATTAGTTTGTCTTTTCAATATTAAATATTAAAATGTAAGCGAATAGCATTTCAGTTTGTTACTGTAAGTTCAGGCTTGCTTATTTGACAACACAACCTAACAGTGATTTAAACTCCCAGCTGTCAGGACTGGCCTGTGTTGACTGTCACTCCATTTCATTGGTGTACTGCTATCACACAGGGATGGGAAAAACACGTGGGTCTTTTGATAAATGGAATGTATACTTGGACATTTCTAGAACATACTGCCTTAAAAAACAAAACATCAATTTATTATGTGAGTGCACACATGGTGGTCAGAGGACAAGTTGCAGCAGTCAGTGCTCTTCTCTGATCACATGGGGACAGGAATGGAACTTACGTCATTGGGCTTGGCAGCAGGCGCCTTTTCTCCACTTGCCCAAGTTAAATGGTTTTAAATGTATTGAGTTGTAGCCATGCAGGATTACACTGATACTATAGCTACTTATAATCAAAGCATAATAAACAGTGCAGTTCCTCAGTCGTACTGGCTTCAAGTGGCCAGTACAGCATTCAAGCAGGGCTTGCTTTCTAGTCCCTGGTGGAGTTAGTTCCTTTTGTGATGGCACCTGTGGGAATTTTCTCACTGCATCTGTATTCATCCTGTTTGAGGCCTGGGCCAGAAACCAAGATTATTTGCATCCACACCCAAAGGAAACCCTGCTTCAGGTTGGCTGGCCCAGGTCTCACAGCAGACACTGTGAGCTGGAATTGGGGTGTGATGTTTGCAGAAGGGCTGGACTGGAACAGCTTATGCACATCATCACCCAGCAGATGAGGACTGTGGTAATAATCAGCTTTACATGTACTTGTCCACACCTCTTGTGGCTCTGCGAAGCTTTACAGGTCTCTGAATTAAGGAAACTGGAAATGATGTTCAGTGATACAATCACTTTTATTCAGTTAAATCAATACTCCCCAGTGACCCTGAGACATCTTTTGGCCTCCCTCATCTCCCAGTTCACTGTTTCAGATAGTTGAGGGAGTGATCTGACCAGTGTGCCTGCTGGGAAGACCACGAAGAGCACATTGTGAAGTATTATCCAGGCCCTCATTCAGAACCTAAAGCAACACTTACGTGTTTTTTTAAATCTTTTTTTATCACTAGATCTGGATTTATAATGAAGAGCATGAGTTGATTTTAAACAACCTCCTTTGCCTCGATATGTCAGAGACTCGCTCTTCAGACCCACCTCGACTCATGAAGTGCCATGGGTCAGGAGGATCTCAGCAGTGGACCTTTGGGGTGAGGCTCTTGCTAATAAACATGGGCTTTAACTAATCCTAATGGTTTGACATCTTTCCTGCATGGTGTAGGAATGTTTGTTTTTAAATAAAAAGTCCTTTTTTTTTTTCCAGAAGAACAATAGGCTATACCAAGTGTCTGTTGGACAGTGCCTAAGAGTGGTGGACCTGATGGATGAGAAGGGCTCTGTTGGCATGGCCATCTGTGATGGCTCCTCCTCCCAACAGTGGCGCCTAGAAGGTTAAGGTGGGCCCTGGCTGGAGACAACATAATTTGCCAGGTTTTGTCACACCTGCCATAAATCAAGGTGCTTTATGAAGGATGCTGCTGACTGCTGACCCCAGCAGACAAGAACCTTGGTAGAAGGTGACCATCACAGGAGCAGGTGCTTCACTGGGACCTGGGTTATTTCTGAGCTGCTGCTAAGGGATTCTTGTTTATCCAGGGAAAACAAAATAAATATCAAGATTTGGGTCTATTAGTACAAACCCAGGAAGCAGACATTTGTATTTATTTATGTTTCTCTCATTATCCTTTGGAGAGGAAACGGTTTCTGTCCAATCAGGAACTTGTTACAATTTCCTTTCATAGAGGACTTCATAGGAGATTTTTTTTTTACTATCATTTGTTTAATGTTTCTAATAGATTTTAAAAATGGTTGAATGCTTATTACTTTTAGCTTCAGAAGGTATCATGTATATTTAAGAGGCATTTAACTATTATAAATTATTTTAATGACTTAATAGGCTGTCTACATTAAATAAAGGATCTTTTTGATCATTTAACTATGATTTATGTCTCTTCCAGTATAGATGGAAGTTTCTGTTCTGTCTGGTCCTGCAGATGTTCAGTCCCAAAGAAACACAGAGGCTTATATTAATTAATAAACCATTTGGCCTATTAGCTCAGGCTTATTGCTAACTAGCTCTTATAATATAAATTAACTCATTCTTATCTATGTTTAGCCATATGGCTTGGTACCTTTTCTCATTAAGATTCTCATCTTGCTTCCTCTGCATCTGGCTGGTGACTCTCTGCCTTTCCTCTTTCATAAATTCTCTTAGTCTGTTGCTCTGCCTATACTTCCTGCCTGGCTACTGGCCAATCAGTGCTTTATTAAACCAATGAGTGATAAATCTCTACAGTGCACAAGAGCATTATCCCACAGCATTCCATCTTCTGACTTGCTGTGGGGCCGGCCTGTGGTCTGGATGACCTACGAATATGATGGGAAATACTTCACAAATGGGCTGACAGCTCACTAAGCTAGACAGACGGCAGTTGCTAATTTCAGTAGCAGTTCCTTAGCTTGACCTGAGTGAATTTGGATACAGCAGTCTGCCTGTGACACTCTTTTCTAAAACTGGTATCTCAGCTGGAGAAAAGTTTCATAAAAGCCTGTAAATACTCAAGCATGAAAATACAAGGTGATTCCCCCTGCCTCTAATTTCTATTTCTTAGGTACAATCTCATATAGCAGAAGCTCAGTGATGTTATCTCAAAGCACAAAACTATTTAAACCCCATTTTACATCTGTGATCTGTATCCCAAGTATTTAACCTGTCATAGATTTCAAAGAAAAGGAAGCCAAGGGCAGTGGGTGGATTTAAACCCAGCAATAGCAATGGCCGTGTTAAATATTGTTACTGAATATAAGGTTTCCTTTAGAAGGCTAGACTGGATAAGAATGTAGGACCAGGGGCTGGAGAGATGGCTCAGCGGTTAAGAGCATTGCCTGCCCGAAGGTCCTGAGTTCAGTTCCCAGCAACCACATGGTGGCTCACAACCATCTG
>LOJH01000893.1:0-36022 GCA_001685095.1 Ellobius talpinus | reverse complement strand
AGGCATACACGCAGACAGAATATTGTATACATAATAAATAAATATTTTTAAAAAAAGAATGCAGGCTACCTACCAGACACTCACTGTAAAAATGAATGGGCAGCAGACACTGCAGTAAATGGACATCATCCACATGGGAGCTGACAAGGGTTCTTGCCCAATGACAGAAAGGCTCAATTCATCTACAGGAAGAATCCCAAATACACGCTGCCAAAAACTAGGAACTTCAACAAGCATATCTGTCTACAGTTACTGTGAGATATTTCAGCATGCCTTTCAAAACCTTAAACAGGGTACCTTAACAATACACAGTATCACTAGGTTGATCTGGTTTGGGAACTCTCCACTCAACACCACAGCATGTACATATATCCAAGGTGCCAAATAAAAATGATCTATAAAGAACAGGAGAATTCTGGGAAGAGGATCAGTCTACAGTCGTCATCCAGACACAGGAAGCAAGATCTTACTACCTCACCNAAAAAAAAAATGCATCAAGCCATGTGACATGGGTAACACAGATAAGTATTATGGGCTAACAAGTTATGAGTTAATAAGACTGAGCTAATAGGCCAGTCATTTTATAATTAATGTAAAAAATGAACTATAAAACCTTCCAGTAGTTTGAAACTGATACTTGCTGGTCAAAGAAAAAAATTAAATCATTGTTTTAAGATGTCTAATGCTGAAAACAGTAGAATGTGTGGTATGCTACCAAATTACTTGGAAATTTTATAAACAATAGTCATTTGCCTGTAATAGAGATTAATTTTTTAGTGATCCTAACTTAGACAGAGAAAGCAAATTTGAAGCTCAAGGAAGAAGTAAATATGAAATTTCAGAAGAGAAAATAGGAACCAAAAGAAAAAAAGTTGGTGGCATCAAGAAGAATGGCCACAAATATTGGCTGAGTGAAGGGAAGCTCATTTGTGGGGGGCATAGCAGAGTACAGCACAGAGCCAGTCTTATAAAACCAAACTGGAAATGGCAAAAACAATTGGATAGGATATGATAAAAACTATGGAGAGATGCCCAGAGAACAAAGATAGTAAGAGCTAGATGGAACACTGGCCTGTCACCAAGCTTCTCAGTCGGAAGAACAGTTACAGTATCTGTATACCAAAGGGCTTCAAAGAATGTAGAAAACAACTGCTCCAAGGATCCCAATCTGAAGTGACAGGGCCCTGGAGGTTCCTCAACATCTAATAGCCTTCTGACTCTTGATCTCAGTTCAGGATTCTTTGATGTGACATACTTAATGAGTGCCTTCATAGATAGAGATGGCTTGACAACTGAGTTTATGAGATGAAGTTGTACGTCTCAGCATATTTATCTGTATAGAATTCTGCCCCCCCATCCCCTGGTTATTTGTTGATGATACAACTTTAATCTACATCAAACTAAGTATTCAGGCCAGGCAGCATGGCTGTGCATGTCTTTAATTACAGCACTGATTAGTAGACGGATCTCTGTGATCCAGGGTTATATGAGACCCCACTACCACAACATACACACAGTACTCAATACATTACAATGTATTACCAACACAGAATGGGCTTGTTCTCTTCAGGGATTTTGCCCAGATGTAGCCTTATGTGGTACCTGATGTGTGGCATCTAGATGAGGCTAAACTTCCTTTAAAAGGCTATGTGTATTTAAATGCACTTTCAGCTTAGGATCTTTCTCATTTTCAGGAGGGCTTATAGAGACATGGCTCATCATAAAGAACTTCCACACATTAGAGACTTCCACACATAAGCTACAAAAATAGGAACATAGGCCAGGCAGTGGTGGCGCACGCCTTTAATCCCAGCACTTGGAGGGCAGAGGTAGGTGGATCTCAGTGAGTTTGAGGCCAACTTGGTCTACAGAGCAAGTTCCAGGACAAAAAACCCAAAATATATAAATAAAAAGGGGGGGTTATGCTGTGCATATGTGTGGCAGTTTGAGAATGAGGTTGGGGGGGCACAAAACACTAAGGCCAATGTGACAAGGCTGCCAAGAAGCTGCATCTCAAACTGAGTGCTGGAAAGTTTCCAGAGTTTGCTGCAGCTGACCTTTTTAGGTGATAAGACAATTTGAAGAATAATTCTGGAGGATGTGCACTAATTCAAAATTATTGTGCTAATGACTTAAGGGCAAAGAGGCATCTATAACAAAAAACAGGCCAGTGTGACTAAATGACCAGTTCAATGCCTCAAGGAAACCAAAAGTTTACAGGGAGCTCCCCCCTCCACCTACCGAGAATATACACAGGCCCCTGCACTAACCTGGCTTTAATGTCCTGGGCCTGAACACTGGGCCTCATGTCTGCATGTCAAGCACTTTGTCTTCTGAGTCATCTCTCTAACACCAAATATGCACATTTTACTGGAAGAACTGGTTGTATCTGAACAAAATTGAACCTTCTCTCCATCCTTGATTGAACACATTTATTTCAGGACAGATAGAGATCTGAACATAAAAGCAAAAATGCAGAGTATCTTCATGACTTCAGAGTAGATAGATTTGGCAAACAAATGACCTTAAAATGTTAACACAATGGGACTTAATCAGAGTTAAGCACCTGCTCAAAGATAGAATGAGAAGATGAAAAAGCTCGAGACGTTCAATACTCAGTTTTTACAATGCACAAAAGGACTTACTGAATATTTAGACGGGAGTGGTGTGTACACAAAGTTCATAATATGAAAAGGTGCTCAATGTCAGTCACTGAGGAAATGCAATTCAACCACATCAGATATTTTACATGCATTAACACAAAATAGACACCCCCCCTACCGGGGGTGTGTATTTGTGGAAATGTGAGACATAGAGATGAGACAAAGGCTGTAGAGTATGTAATAATGTGACAAGAGAATTTTACCTGTGTGTGGCAAAGCAGAAACACCGTGACAGAACATTCCCCTTATGGCTGGAATGTAAGACATTGCGATCTCCCAACGGCACATCTTAAATTTTCCAACTTAACACCAGGCTAGGCCAGGGGCTCCTACACATGGAGTCCAAACCACAACAGGCAGCAGCTCTTTTCACAGACTGGGTTGTGGTAACTGAAGGAAAGCATTCCTGAGAGACAAACCCTCATTTCATCCAGAATTCATTCCATAGCCTAGCAGCAGATTGGTAGGGTGGCTTTTAAGAAAACAAGTCTTGGCATGAGGCTTCCAAGGGGCCAATGAGTGAGCACATTGCCAGCCTCCTGTTCAGCAAAAGCAATGTTTGGTACATGGTCACCATACTGCAGAGACTTGAGAGGTCAGAAAGGAGAAAGGAGGACAGTTGGGGGATGGATGGTGTGGAGGAACTGAATTCCTTGGGAGTTTGTAAGTAAAGCTGGGCATATATCCCAAGAGGAATTTTAAGATTGAGTAGGTGCACTGAGGAAAATGAAGCAAGGTACTTAACTTTATTTTCATGGCTAGATTGAAACTGAGTTGGAAGAATTTTCTAGAAAGCCGTATTCAAGACTTAAGCTCTGTTCTTTGGAACAGAGAAACTTCAAAACCTAAACCAAGAACACTGCACAAGAAGATGTTGACACGTGTGCAGCCACTCTGGGGAGACTTCTGCATATCACATACAAGCTCAACAATCAAGACTGGGCAAAAGACCAGCTGCTTAGAATCAGGTTCATTCAGGAAATCTCAAGGCACTTTTAGCAGTGGCAGGTGATACTTCAGCATGGTGCTAGGCTCCCCCATTGGCAGGCCACTGGCTTGGGTGTCTGGAGCACATGTCAGTTTGCTCACCTGGTGAGGGAACCACTCCGCTTGGCATCTGTGTCTGGTTTCCTTGGTATCCAGCAAAAATTTTTAGTTTGTTAGATGAAGGTGGTGTAGGATTCCTTCTGTTTATGTGTTGTTTTCAATGGTTAATCAATAAAGAAACTGCTTGGCCTGATAGGGCAGAACTTAGGTAGGCGGAGAAGACAGAACTGAATTCTGGGAGGAAGAAAGCAGAGTCAGAGAGAGCTGCCAGGTCAGATATGCTGAATCTTTCCCAGTAAGCCACGCCTTTAGATTATTAGAAATGGGTTGAATTAAGACGTAAGAGTTAGCCAATAGGAAGTTAGAGCTAATGGCCAAACAGTGTTTTAATGAATTCAGTTTCTGTGGTTATTTCAGGTGTAAACTAGCTGGGCGGCCGGAAACAAAGCCCCCCTTCAACATGAAGGGCTCATCCCAGAACGAGTGGTCTCTGACCCATAAACAAGAGTTAGAGACAAGTTTAAAGGAGGAGCATAACTCTAATAAACACAAAGGCATTTCCTCCCTTCAGATTCCCCATATTAGAGAAAGGGGGCTTCTGGGAATTTTGATTTTTGTAGCTTCTTCATTCCTGAGAGATGATCTTGTTTACATATACATATTTACATGTATGTGGCCTATGCTGGTCTTAAACTCACAACCCCCCTGCTTCACATGGGATTCAAGGTATGTACTACCATATCTGTAAATCATTAAATGAATTACGCCTATTCATTCTGCTAGGTCTCTACCATACAAAGTAAACCCAAAAAGTAGCTTGAAGAAAGGAAAATGAAACAAAACCAAAACCTGTCTAGGTGGCCTAGCAGCAGACACACCTGCAGTCCTGACCTCTCAGGAGACTGAGGAGAGGAAGGCGAGAAGGCTGCTTGAGCATGGGCAGCACACTGAGACTTTGTCTCAGACATACACCCATTAACAAACAAGAAGAGGATTTAAACAAGCAAGTAAGCATAAAGAGTGATCTGTAACCTGCCATGTTGTGCACCTAACACAAGTTCTCTGCTTATTTGAGAGAGGGAGCCCACAGCCAGGGAGCATGGCTAAATTTACACCTGAACATCTAGACTTCAGCAATTCTGACAGACACCATGCAGAACCAAACATGACCACAGTTCACAGAACACAAAGCAGATTCTATAGATGTAAAATATTTTATTTGTAAATGGTGATCTTCTAAATCTGTGTCCACAAATTCCAAAACCCATAACACTCTGTATACTTCAAAAAATTCATTTTTTTTTGCCAACATTAGATACTATTATACAGAACCGAAAACAACAAAAACCCGGTAGGACAAATACTGGTAGGATGTCAGAATATTGTACAAGAGAAGAAAAATATTCAAGAAACAAATTTCATACAGCTATTTATCAAGAGAAAAATATATACAATTGATTTATTCTGTAAGATAAAAATACATCATGCCATATACATTACAAGCTGAGAGCTGTGTCACTGAATGCACCCACAGCTCACAGTCCACTCGAATTGTGCACACAAAAACTTCATTTTATACTTAGCTTGTGAAGTGTCAGTACCAGAATTTTAAGTACAAAATAAAAGCTAACCTGGTTCAAATGCTGATTAAGTTCCTACAAGCAAACACAAAACAGTGTTTTTTTTTATTAAAGAAATGTAAACAAACAGTTCATACAAACACATTTTAAAATTACATCTTCGAAAAACCCTATTGCCGGAGTCCTGCAGCTGGGAGCATCATTACATCTCTTTCACTCTCTTTTTTTCTTTTAAAATTTTTATGTTAAATAGAAGGCTAAGGAGTTGGGTTAGGTCCCTGCTACATGACTCTATTATGATTACATAATTCTGTGTGGTTGGAAACAAAGTTCTAATCAAAACTACTTTTGCTGAAGAAAAAAATTCAGCCTCCATTTGGGTGTGTGTTTAAGCCGTTATTCACAGTTATCACAAATTGTAAGCACAAAAAAACCTGACTGAAGAAGTAGGGATGCAACAATATAATAGGAAACATTAGTTTAAATCACCAGCAGCTATAAAAGTTGTAGTTGTAGCACACACGCTGCTCTGTCAGAAGTTAGGTGTAGAAAACAAGCACTAAGAGACAGTTTCCAAAAAGCCCAGAGACACCAGGGCAAAATTTTGGTTATTACATAATTATAATGGCATATTTAGTAACACAAAATTATATTGTAACATCCCTACCATGGTTATAAGCACCCGAGCTGCTGCAGCGCCTGGTAGCATTTGGTCAATAACTATTTTTATACTGTTTTTCTCAAAATATTTACATATTTGTACAAAGTAACAGGGCTTGTTAGTTCTGCAGGTAACAGCAGCAGCTTGGCTTTCTTCTAACTTTTATTTAAAAATAGCTTCATTCACTTATTCAATAATAAATACAAAAAGTTTCTCTTATTTTACAGAAATCAAAAACTACAATAACTGACTCATGGAATCAAGTATTCAAATGTATTTAGTGCAAGTTATTATCCCTTAGCTCTATCCCTAAGGAAGTCATCTCAGTACATTCCTTGATCAGTGGTGTCCACTTAGTTAAACTCAGGGCCTGCCCCTGTCAGTAAGGCGTGGCCAGCACTCTGGACAGCCCCCTTCGCTGGTGATTTCAGTCTTACATTCATAGGAAGGCCCCCACCCTGGGGCAGGGCAGCCACCGGCTCTTTGCCCCAGTAAGTTTCTCCTTAGTGAGACTAACAAAACAAAAACAAAACAAAACCCACCCACAGGGAAACAAAAGGAGGGAAAGAAAAGAAAAAAAGTGCTGGACCATTCTGTGACTCTGCTGACCTCAGTGCACAGCAAGGCAGCCTCAGGTGGCTCCCTTTGTGCTGTGCTTCCTTCAGACAAAGGCCGAGGAACCAGAGTTTCCAGAAGCTGTTTTTCAAAAAGTCAGAAAACAAAAATATCTTTCTGTCTGTAAAATCCAATGAAGTGTTGAGTCGCCTCTTCCTAGGGACGAGCCGCCCGCTGAGATAGCAAGGAATGCATTCAGTTCATCCACTTCCGGCAATTCACCGCTCCACAGTGACATGGAATCTTGTGCTGGTCATCTTCGAAGTCAAACTTATAATCATAGCAGAGCTGCCCATGGCAAAGACAGGGTGTGAGACAGGGCAGTGCCCCACTTCCAACTCTCGTATTTTAAAACCAGCAAGAAAACAAACATAAGCCAAAGCAAGACTGGGTTTGTTGAGGTCCCATGCAACCTTGCGGGAGGATGGGGTGGGGTGGTGAGCCACAAAAGGACGTGGTAAGTGCCATACATTAACAGGAAGTAGATTTGCATGAAGGTAATGTGGATACACTGTTTCTATGTCTTCTGGTGTTCTCTCCACCAGTTTTGGAAAGATGAGGACCAGCACTCCCTCAAATCATAGATTTGACTGGTTTGGACAGAGATGATCTTGCCCTGGCCAACATCATGGCTTTTTCCTTTTCTTCATGTGGATGGAAGCTACATCTACTCAAAGGTTCTACAGACTTATTAGCTTACTAGAATTTGCCACCATGAAGAGATGGAACATTGCAGATTTGCCATAAAATTTTTCTAGAGCTACATCCAATCCCCTTCATTGCCTTTATTACCAACATCTGTACCTGGTCTAACATCTTTGTGATTTTAACAGTTTAGAATGTCCACCATCCCAAACCTATCTTCAGATAGTGTCTAAAACCTACCAACACCTCGTCTCACCAATTAAAGCACTAATTGAGCACTTTCTTTTATCTTGTAATGACAAAGTCAATGCCATCTTTTCCACAGTGGAACACGATGGAGTTCAGGGTACACTGAATCTGTTTTGCCAACCATGGCCGCTTGTATTTGGCCCAAGATAAGCTAGTGTTCCCCTCAGAGAAAGAGTTGTTCTGGATCAACATTCAAGGCTATAGAATTCTTACTCAAATTCCAGACCAACCAAATGGATGGGAAGCATTAAGAGTCCCACCAAATAAGCTTTACAACCTTGCCCCCAGTACCTCATAAAACCATAGAGCCAAGTGAGGGGCAAGACACAGTAAATGTCTTGGGTCTTGCCTAACTCAGACATCAGACAGCTATGTGGAAGAATACATAGGAAGGAAGAAAACTGCGCCCACAGAGCAGCTGTGCTTTGAAAAGAAGCCACTGCCTTTTCTTAGGTGTTTGCTGAGTTCTTCCCCACTATGGAATTAAACAATATGTCTCCATTTTACAGAAAACAGGCTTGGCAAAGCTAGAGGGTGTGTGCAAGATTATACAAACAGGAAAGTCACAAGGCTGGGCTCTGCAGGGCCTGTCCTGGAGTGATGAGACCTGGGTCCTGGCACCAGGATATTTTTATACGTCTGTTACTGTGAATGGTGAACTTTAACCTAGCTTCATAAGCATGTTCTTAATTTTAAAGGCACATTCTAAAAGGACCAAGTAAATAGGTGTGATCTCACGCTCTGCCCACAGAAGACTGGGGCTTTGTCACAGTGAACACACCCAGGCTTCCCACCACTGCAGTCTTCCCAAGAGCTTGCCATGGGCACCAATTCCAGACTTAGGGCACTTGATTCAAGGTGCTGATGCTATGTGAAAGTCAGAGCTGGGAAATGTAAAGTGGGCAATTAGGAGTAACAGCAACCTTAGGTGAAAAACTAGACCAAAGTCACCTCTTTGAGATACTAGAAACAAATGTCAAGTCTTACATGAAACATTTAAAAAACAGAAAACACAAAACACCCATATATATGATATAATGTAAAATTTTCAAGTGTGCACATAGTCAGGAGCATGTGACTCTCCAAACTTGTGTCTGCAACCCTTCCGATAATATATCATGCGAGTTATCAAGTTTGTGCAACTGCTAGAGGTGGCAATTCCATGTCTTACATGTCCAATCAGTGGCAGGCATCATCTTGAGAGGGGCTTGTCAGACTGCCCAGATTAGGGGACAAAGGACGATCCTAAGACATGTATGTGGTACTGTGTGGTAGGTTTCATGTGGCTTTAAAGAACTACCGCGCGTAAGAAGCCGACATTTGAATGTTTGAAGTGAGATGAACAGATGGCAAAACTCTGCGTTAGGGACAAGTTTCTAAGAATAATGTACTAGAAACCCCAGGTCCATGAACTGCTACAACCTGGAACAGACAACAGGCAGATTCCCTCTCTGCCACCCCTTACCTCTTCTCCTTTCTGGATTCTTCTGTTGGAGCTGATGATAATCTTATGTCCTCTCTCAAAGGTCACTACTTCAGCCACACAGTTAGGGGCGCATGAATGGTTAATATATCTGCAAGACAAATCAGAAAACTGAACACGACAGCAATGAGAGGAGCATTCCCCTCTAAAGGAAACTAATGACATTTCTATTGATGTTTTAACAAAGCAAGTACGAAGATTCCAGTCCACTGCACAGCCAGAGTGGGGACATTTCTATGCAAGCAAAGTCTTCCGGACCAATGGTGGTCCTGCCTCACCTTGCAGGCCCTCCTGTGAGTGTAGCATCAATCACGTGGTCATTGTCCATGCGGAACATGTACACACCTCGGTTCTAAAGAGAAGGCAGGCAATCATCATTGTGATCTGAAGCTCCTTCACTTCAACTCAATAGTCTGTGCTGACCAGACCCCTGGTCATTCCTGTGGACCCTACCAAACACAGCTGATGCATTGTTGGTGGGTCAGTGTGAACATCAGATGGGGTTTTGTAAAGCTGGGGGTATTAGTCTACATATGGGAAAGTAACACCAACTACAAAAGATGATGGTGAAGGGAAGAGACAAGAGCCATCATGTAAGAGTCTACAGCTATGGCTTCTGCTCACAGCTGAACACACATGGCTGTGCTCTTCAGATGTCTGTCTGTGGTCAGTTTATATAGTACCTGGGACTCATAAAGCTTCTCTTTCCTGTTGGCAACTTCATTTCGAATAATTGTTCCAATGTACTCAATGACCATGGTGTGTTTTTCAATGTCTCTAGCAGCATACAGGCCCAGTCCCTAAATGGAAGGAAAAAAAGAATTGTACACATCCAATTGTACAATTGTACAATTTATGTTTCTTCATAAAAACGTACTGCCCTTGGAGTCTTATCAAAAGCCATATTTAAGATTTCATCTATATTCAAGTGAGGGCCACTGACTGTATTGTTTTCTGAAATTTAAAACTGACAATCCTGCTCCTTTCAACTTTACATTATTACATTGTTTTTCTATCCTTTTTCACACTGTCCTCAGGCATGGATTATTGCAATGCTAGCGGGAGCAGGTTAGCTATCTTTGAATGATTGATTAAGCTCCCACAGAAGGATAACTTAGGACACCCTTCTGTTTTGCCTTTCACTCTGGAAGGCCACAACAGAAAGGACCTCACTAGAAGTGAGGCATTGTCATTCCCACCACTAATACAGTAAGCCAGGTAAACTATAGTTGACAAGCTGCCCATCTGTAACACCCTACAACAGCCAATGCCAAATGGATTAAGACAATGTCTGTAAATGCTACTGTGAACTGGATAGCTGCATTTCCCACTAGGCTTGCTGATAAGTTATCATCAGTCAGGTAAGCTAGTACGTTCTATATGAAGTTAGCCCAAACTCCATAGAGTAATACATTTGACAGAACAGGAAAGCGGACAGTGGTGCGCACACATCTTTAACCCCAGCATTCAGGAGGCAGAGGCAGGTGAATCTCTGTGAGTTCGAGGTCAGCCCAGTATACAGAACTAGTTGCAGGACAGCTAGGGCTGTTATACAAACCCTGTCTTGAAAAAACAAAAACAAAACAAAACAAAAAACAGGAAGTAGAAGAACTATAAGGCATTATGAATACTACAAAGTAGTTTCAGATTTGACTCAGTTTCCTAGAAATATTGGAATAAGGCAAAACAGAAAACATTAATTTGCTCTAATTACCATGAAAGGTGGAGAAATGTACAGGATACGGCCCCCTAACCTCACTACTGGGGTTTGAACCTAGGGCTTCACATGTGCTAGGAAAGCACTAACATATATTCCCAGCTCTTTATACATGTTTTCAAAGGGGATCTCACTAAGCAACTTGTGGTCCTCCTGCCTTAGCCTCTCGAGTGGCTGAGAAAATCTGAACTGCCTAACACACTGGTGCCTTATTTGGCAGCTTATACTGTCTAGGCTGTGTCTGGTAAATCCTGTAATGCAGTCTTAGACAGGGTAGCAAATGAAGTTGTGGGAAAATATCATACTTAAAAAAGTAAGTAAATAAACACAATGTTCATAGGTAATCAGAATTTTCTTGTCCTAATTTGGACTTGTGCTTTCGATTCTAACCAGGGAAGAAACTGGGGAAAAGGAAGAGAAATTGTGACACTCAAGTCCTGCTCATGGATTCTGAAGGAGTTGGCAGTCAATAGATGTCTTCCTGTCACAGACTCATCTTTAAAAAAGAAACCCACTTATGCAGTTTGAATTGTTCCAGGTGTGACTCAGATGTGAACCAGAATATAGAAAGAATGTCAGTGCAGATCAGCATTATTTGGATCAGCATAAGCAAGTAGTCCAAACTGAGGCCTATTCTGAAAACCTAAGGTACAGTAATAGCAATGGTTGCAAGATCAAGTTTAGCACAGCAGGTTTTATGCTAAACGGCATTACTATAGCAGGCTGTACAATGAAAGGAAGTAAAACAACTGAAGTTTTTGTAAGGCTAAAAAACTAGAATACAACCTATGGTGTGTGTACAGAAATGATATGCTTGTCTATATAAAAAAATAATCTTTATAAGAAAAAACGATACTAGAGTTTCTGGTGGGTATATTTCATACAGGAAAACACCTAACACTGCAAGCTGGTACAAACCTAAAGGGACAAAGGTCATGAAACACGTAATTCTCAAAAAGGCAGGACTACAGGATGATGATTCAGTTGCCATGAGTGAGGCAGAGAAGACTCAAGGGTCTGCAGTTCCCAGGACCCCAGGAATTCAGAGAGGATCAGATTAAGTAGGCACAGGCTGTCCCATGCGTCGTCACACAACAACAGGGGCCAAGGATTCTGAGCCTGAGAGAGACACAATTGCCTCGCACCAGGACTTCGAGTCAGAAAGATGAAGAGAAGACTGTGCTTGAGAAAGGAAGCCTCACATCCAGGGGAATGGTCAGAGGGGCATAATCCCTCAAGAGACCAATTGTTGGTATTGAATGGAACACAATGCCATCAGTGAACGAAAAAGCAGATTTGTTGCAGGGAGAGCGGATCCATTGAGGGTGGAACAGGAGGGTAGGATCCCAGTGTGAAGTGATTACCTTTCAGTGGGACCTAAGCAAACATGCAACAAGCAACAGAGTTAGTGTAAGAGGCTTAATGGGGGAGGGGGAAGCGAAGAGTGAAAGGGATCTGATACCTCCTTCCATCTATTGGATTGCTGGCAGACCGTTCCAAAGGTCCCATAAAATATTGGGATAATAGAGTGCTTGGAAGCAGCCATTTGGATTGTTATCTAAGGGGTACTGAGACCACATTTGACTGCAAAGGTGGGCACAGTTCCCGAGTGAGGCAGAGAAATAAGATCCAAGAGTTTGCAATTCCTAGCATCCCAGTAAATCAGAGAGGATCATACTAAGTAAGCACAGGCTGTCCTGTGCACATCACACAAAGAACAAGAGCTCCGAGCCTGAGAGAGCTGTGGTTGCCTGGTACCAGGACTTGATGAGGCCGAAAGGCAAGAAACCACACTAGAGAGATGAGTCCTCCACTCATGGGAAATGGCCAGAGGTAGAAAAGAGGGGGCTCACCAATCATGCTGGTGTTGGAGGGGCTAGTGATCCGTTAGTTGGACAAGTAAGGCTGTCGTATGTGGACTGGGTTCCAGGGATCTGGTACACCTCAAAATGCCGGTAGGCAGGAGGAAGCACCAGGAGAGCTTTCCTGGTCAGGAAACCAATGTTGTAATTTATTTTTAAATGCCAAGAAGAGAAGTCACGCCATGCCACCGGGCTCACATGGGAGGTTTATTGAAAGAGGAGAGAAAAGGGGCAGAGAAGGGGGCAGAACGAGTCCCTAGGGACTAGAGTCAGGAGACAGAGAGAGGAAGAAAGAGAGATGGGAGGTGGGCAAGACCCACCTTTTAAGACATCTACCACCATCACCATGGTCACCAGAGAAGTGAGAAAAGAGAGGAATGAGAAAAGAGAGGAATGTAAGAGAAAAGAAATGACAGAAAGTAAAAACTCTCAAAGATGCCTCAGATTCTATCAACGAAGATGGCTTAGTGGATAAAAGTGCTTATTACAAAAGCCAGACAACTTAAGTTCAATCACTGAAGCTCGTGTAAAGGTAGAAGGAGAGAACCGACTCTCAGAATTATCCTCTGACCTATACATGTACACCATGGCATATGCACACCCTCATGCATATCCACAGAAAGAAAGAAAATTTAAAAAACAATGTAGGTTAATTATGACTTGAAGACACAGTTAAGATCCTATTAAAGACATTCTTGAGTAATGGTAACAGGCACAGAATGAACAATATCTATCTAAAATGCAAATGAGGAGAAAAGCAACTGAAAGCAGCAGAGACCGTACTGCATGTCCACATAATCTCAAAGAGGGTCATAGCAGAGAGAAAAGAATATGAAACAAGACTTCAAACAAAATAATGATGAGTGCAAAGAGCTCTTAGCTGGTCGTTAAAACTTTATAAGAAAGATCAGCTAATAAAGTAAAGGACATTTCAGAAGAGCAAAACGAGGAAACCAGAATCAGAACTAGAAAAAAATAACCCATGAAGAAGGCAGATGCTTATCTAAGACATGAGATTGGCTGCACCCCTCCAGAGTCTCTGGGGTGGGCAGATCCTTAGTCTCAGTTTCAGAACTCCTAGCTGATGTTACATGTTTCAGGAGCTGACCAACGGTAGTTTCTGGGTACAACCAGAAAAAGCAGAGGACAGGAACACAGAAGGATGCTCAGACTGAAGGTCAAACAAAGTACTCTAGACTGAAAGGATTCATCAAGAGAAGAAAGTGATAAAGAGGGCCTGATGCTAGGCACATTTGCAAAATGTTTAAGAACAAGAAGATTCTAGAAACTACCAGTAAGGAGCAAAGAGCTTGCATTAAACTTGTAAGAATCTCTACTGCACACAGAAACACTGCTTTCCAGGAAGAGGCTGGAACTTGGAGGAAGATGGGGTGAGTTAACAGGATTTTATGGAAGCGTGGATCTGAGGATACAAATCGACTTAGGAACTGATAGATACTATTAAAAATGTAAAGAGCTTGGGAACTGCAGAAATTTACAAAGTAGAAGCTTTATAATTCCATTCTGGGAAAAGTGAGATGTTGATTAGACATGTCAGTTTTAAGATCGTAACTCAGTAGGTGAGGACTACAAGTTTAATTTTAAATGCTTACATTTAGATACCCCACTGTCTACCAGGAATGTGCAACGATTTCATGACAGGGAAGTGCTTAAAAGATATGACTTTCAAAGCTGCAAGGTCACATGAAAGTGTTTATTGAGTTTTTTATTTGTTTAAGACAGAGTCTTTCAAGTGCTGGTATTTATTTTTACTGTTCAAAAGTCAGTGTGTGTGTGCAAAATCCTGTTTTCCCCCACAGTCTTTAATGAGATATAAAGAGGTAAAGTCCCAAGGAATACTTTCTACTCGAGGTGGTCCAGCACTATGTTCTAAGGCTACAACCATAGTCCTCATTTTGAAAACTGACAAGGTAGAACACAACTCTCAGAGTGAGATTCCAGAGCTGGGATTAGTATGTACAAGGACCTGGGTTCAAATCACAGAACCACAAAAACAGAAAGCAAAACCCCCCCACCCTGCCAACCAAAACAAAACAAAACAAAAACCAACCAACCAACCAACACAAAACATTCCTCACCTGGATCCTAGACCGGGCCAGATATACATTAGATTTCCATTCAGTCTTCATTCTCCGGTACTGTGATGACTTGGAGTGGACAAACTGCTTACTGTAGGGTGCATTCAGCTCTCCAGTGACTGTGCTCTGAAATGACTTTGACGTGCTGGTGCTATTCAGGGTGTGAGGCCTACAGATGATGATGTGCCAACAGGAAAATAAAAGGACAACTGAAGACACCTCTGAATAGTGTGAAAGCCCAAGCCAATTAAAAGTCTTACTGACAGAAACACACAGAAAGCTGCCTAGCAGAGACACAGTGCATCTTCTGAAGTTATTAGGCACATACACAGCCAGAGACAGCAGGGTTTGTAAGCAGCAGACAATTAAGCACAAAACCCACTAAGGTGCCTAGAAACCCTGGGCTGTACTATGTGAAGATGAAACAAGATACCTTAACACAAACCTCTTGACATGGGCGCTCATTTTAGGTTCAGATCGAGCACAACCTGTGGGGTTAACAGCAAGGGGTAGCTCCATGAGAGGATTTCGGCCATATCGGAAGGTGTAGTTTTCACATGCTTCAACCCCAGGTAGCTTAAAAAAAAAAAACACAAAAAGGTAACTCATCTAGCCAAGGATATAATCTACAGCTGGCCAAAGATGACCCAGAGTAAAAACAATTTAGAAATGTTTTCTTCCCCATCTGTGAACTATTTACTATGATGAGCCTGCACTCATAACTATTTGAATAATGTATAAACTCCAAAGTAAAACTTGCTAAGTCCAGACCACCTTTCCTTGAGGAGAAGATAAATTCCCAGAACCAATACACCAACCAAAGCCTTCCTACATGTGAATTAGGGTCTGATGTTTCAGTTTACAATCAGGAAGCAGTGGTCACAACCTAGTGAATGTTATTTGTCTGGATGCTGGAGGTCACCTATGTGGTTTAGTTTCTGGATCACTTCTCACTTCTGTCAAATGTGATCATAATATGAGGTGTCACTCTCACTGTTCTTGCAGTATTGGTGGGAAATGAAGGTTTACTAGAAAAGTAACTGATACGTCCAAAGGTGGTCTTTCCTTTTCCTTTTCTAAAAATAACTTATTCTATTTATTCCTGTATGTATTTATGGGGGGGAGGAGACAGACAGAAAGAGAGTGCAAGCGTGTGTATATACACAAGAGCTATGGTGAACCTCTGGAAGACAGAGGGCAAACTGTGGGAAGCTGGTTCTTTCCCTCTACCATATAAGTCTTGGTGGTTGACTTATGTTGTCAGGCTTAGTGGCAGTGCCTTTACCCGCTGGGCCATCTCACTGGATTGGTCTTATTTTCTACAACACTTTCCCATCTATCTATCTATCTGTCTGTCCATCCGTTCATCCATCCATCCATCCATTTATTCATTCACTGATTTACCAGTTCTGAGAGTACCACCTAGGCCCTAAGACAATCAAGGCCAGCACTACTGAACTAAAACCTTTATTTTTTTTTACTTTCTTAAAACTCTGAGATAGGGTCTCACTAGGTTATTCAGGCTAATCTTAAACTTATACGTCTACTTGAACATCCTAAGTATCTACAATTATAGGCCTTCACCATCAGGCCTGGCTCTGAAATACATTTCTCAGCTATTACACAGATTCATTGCCAAACACACCTACATTCAGAGAAGACACTAGTCAGTGCTGCTGTAACCTACTGCTCTCTAGGACCACCCGCCCCTTGGACAAGAGCAGGAGAATGTCAAGAAAACTTAAGGGGGAAAATATTCTGCAAAACACTACAACTTCATCAGACCAAGGATACCTCTTCAACCATGTGAATAAACAGGACGTGATGACACGAACTGCTCCTCTGAGAGAGCTAAGGTCTCCAATTAACCACCCATACCCATTTCCTCATGAGAATGGGTCAGTCCTGGAAAGTAGGAATGTCTCCAAGGGGAACACAGTGAGCATGCTGGATCAGGCTGCGACTAGGACACTTACTGATTCTGCTATCCGTGCCACTGCGGAGACAGTCAAGCCAAACAAGTCCTCTCCTCTCAGATATGCAGGGAAAAGCTGCAGCATTTCAGAGTTCTTCCTCACACATGCCACAGGCTCCAAAATTTTATCCCAAACATCTATATATGAACAAAAAAATATTTTTTATGATGTATTTCCTTTTAGCTAAACAAAGAGAAAAACTGAACACTGTTCAAACCCATGAGAGGGTGAAGAAGAGTCTTTCATAAAGACCTGCTAGTTTTCAAATAAACCTGTTGGCCAGCAATGTAACAAACATGTTTGTTAAATGTCAGCAACTTAAAGACTCACTGAAATCTGGGGGAAAATTATGCCACCCTAAGATACCAAACAGTAAACATGAAAGAATTCGGCGAATTCAACTGGCTATGTAACAAAGAAAACACTCAGTTAAAAGTGACTAATCCCATTAGCAATGGCTTCAGACAGGCATTCTCTCCGATGAGAATTAAAGCACAAAACTGAAAGTTTCTTTGGGATATCTTTACACTGTGCCATATTTTTAAAACCATGAAAACATTTTAAAAGCAACTCTTTAGTACTTTTTACAACAATAAAAATGAAAAGATAGACATGCCCAAGAGTACAAAATCAAGTTTCTAATTCCCAGCTCTAAATCTGAAGCTGAGATAATATCTTAACAATACTTTAGATATGGTCTCTGCTTTCTAGTAATTGACCCTGAGAGGGGCTCTAAGGTAAATGTCAGGCAGGTTTTACCAACTCTTCTGTTCAAACCTGTATAAACTTTAGAGCAAAGAACAAGGTGGTTGTAATACAAAGAGGCTAAGATTTGCATTGATAAAAAAAATTCTCATGAAATTATCATGGAAAAAACAAACACTTGACAAGAAACATTCATTTGTCTTAACAACAGCAAACAAGTAGATCTTACCTTTAGGTGATGAATCACTTAAGACCAGGTCTTCATGGCCTTGCTCTACAATCCTGATGACAAATACTGGCCGCCCATCTTTCTCCTCAATGGAGCACAGGTAGCGGCAGCGCCGGTTGGCATAGCGTGTGCTCCAATATAACCGGCTGGCTTCATATCCCACTGGGAAGAGTGCTTTAGGAGAGTGGAATGCTTGCATCTGTTGTGGAAGCAGCTGACCAATGGTGTGGAAGATGAGGCTTCCAACACGAAAGGTATGGTCCCGTTCTCCCCGCTGCACAATGCTAGCAATCTGTCGCACCTCATCACGTTGTACATAGACCCTCCTGAAGACTGCAAAGTAACTCAACTCTTGCTCGTGGATTCCCTTTGGTTTGTGCATGGGGCAAAGCATTGTTTTGTCCTTAAAAAACATGCATTGTGCTTTAATAGCGCAAGTAAAATGATAAATGTTGGTGCATCGAAACCTGTGACATCCACTGGTGGCACCTGTCTTATGACAGAAGACACATTTCATTTGTAGTCCTCTCCTCAGAGCTAGCTCGACATTTATTAAGGCACCAGCCTGTGTCTCATAGACCTCTGTGGACCACAGAGCACAATTCAAGTGGACCCACAGGTCCAAGTCAAGGTTGAGCAGCCTTGCTGGTCCATCTGTTAGCCCATCACCTTCTTCATGACAAAAGCAACACTTTCGATAGTCTTTGGGCACAGGATCAGGTTTAAGAGAAGTGCCCAATTTCCTTAGAAACTCATCAATTTCGTCCTCACAAGGTGGTTTAAAGGTCCCCTTGGGAATGACAATGTGAATACTCCACTTCTTCCACTTCATTCCTCTCCACTTTTTATTTAGTGGTCTACAATCTTCAAGCCCACCATGAATAGTCCTCAGCCGAGGCTTTAACTTGACTGTCACCTTGAGCTCATCAGGCTTAGACTCTACTTTGGCTGCTTCAAAGGCTGGAGGGAAGGTTATGGGAGGTGATGGAGGAGGGGAAGTTTTTTCCTGGAACTGAGGGAGACAGTGTACATCCAAAGTGGAGATGTTGTTGCTGTAATGGTGAAATGCTTTGGAAGGCTCCTTCATAGGGGACTGTGGCAGTGTAGGAACGCATTCCTGGGCAGCAAAAAGAAACCATGAGAAAAAGGAAGGATTCACATGTCCTCAAAGCAATTCTAGTGAGAAGTTTAATAGTATATGACTTAAGGCATAGAGGTGAGTGAATTTTTAGGTATAACAAGTAGACCAGAGGATGGTTATTTAGGGGTAACAGAAGATGAAGAAGGTAAGGGGCAAAGGGGTCCCTGTGACTTTCCTACAAAGTCACAATTTGGAGAATGTTCTGCTCTTGAACGTTCTTGGGACAGACATCCCCCTTCCTAACTGTAACAAAACAAAAAAACCAATTTTTAGAACTAATTCAATTTGAACAACAGATTAATGTTTTTAAGAACGTGGCAGCATCGCCTAGAAAGAATTCATCTCTACTCATTAAATTTTTTTTTTGGTCTGTTAATCTTGGACTTAATCTACTAGTGTGAAAGAACAGAAAGGAAAGGAGAACCCTGCCGGTAAGTAAATAACTTGGGTTCTCTGAATCCCTCAGCTGAGACCAGTGGCTCAAGGAGTCGGGCTACGTGAAAAGCGCCAGTACCTCTCAGGTATGGGGTAGCCCATCAGAATCTGAACAGTAAAGCCTTATGTTCTCCTCTGCTTACATCCTTATCCTAAGAGGTACCTCATATTAAATAAATGGGCCACTCCAGGTATCCACTTAAGAAGCTACATGATAAAAACCCACTTCTACTCTCTAGGATTAAATTTTAATTAAAAGCCTAAATTTGTCAGCTTGGATTATATTGTGTAGGGATTAATACATGTCAAAAAGTAGTGTTTTTTGAATACTCTTTTGTAAGGGTCACATTAATAAAATTATCTTGAAGCTGTAATGAGTGGCAGTATTACTTTACAGGATTTTTTTTGTTCAAAATACATCATTAAAATGCGTCATTTGAACAACTACATTGTTAAATATACAGAGCAGCTGAATATGCCCAAAATGGTTTCTAGTACAATGCAAGGATAGACAATTTTTTTAGAAGCCCTACTGACCAATAAAATAAAAGTATCAATCTTTAGTAAAATGTTTGTAATTAGTATAATGCAACATTCTAGTACCAGTGCTCTATTGAATTCTACACTTTTAAAATGTAGTTGAGTTAGGGGACGGAGAAAGATCAGCAGTTAAGAGCACTGGCTGCTCTTCCAGAGGGCTAGAGTTCAGTTCTCAGCATCCACATGGTGGCTTATGACGGGTTGTTATTCAGCTCCTCTTCTGGCCTCCAGAGGCACCATATACATGACATACATACACATTCACACTACATATTTATACATGTGTATAAAATTGAATATAAGAAAAATACAGAAGAATTTTTTAATGAAAGCATAATTAATCTGTATATGATGGCACAAACTTGTAATCCCTGCACTCTGAAGGCTAAGACAGAAGGGTGACTGAGAGTTGAAGGCCGCCTTGAGCTACACAAAAATACCCTTTCTCAAAATAAAAATAAGATAGATGGGCAGACAAGCAAGGGTCCCAGGCAAGAGGCCAAGGCAGAAGGATTATGAGTGCAAGGCAGCTCAATTAGACCCACCTCAACAATCAAAAATTAAAAGGGGAACAGGAAATAACTTAATGGTAAAGTAGTTGGCTAGCAAGTATTGGGCCCTAAATTCAACCCTCAATACCACTAAATAAATGAGTGTTAAGATGTAATTTGCACCTTCCCACTTTTTGTCGAATAGGTTATTTAATAGGGAAAAATATAGTTGAAGACTATTTCAGGCTTATCTGCCAACTCAATCAGTATCTGATTAGGATTACTACAAGAGCTTTCTGAAGAAGAGACATGTAACTCATGAGGCAGAAATCCCTCTTTACATACTTTGCTCACTTTACCTTGTTTTCTGGGTTTTTTGCTTGTGCAGTTGATGAATAAAGAATAAAGCAGTTATTACTACAAAAGACAATATCCTTTTCCATCCTTTTGGTGTTCTCTCGGGAACCCTGAAAAACAAAGGGACATACATATGTGTGACCTCAATAAAACACAAGTTAATGAAACCAGTACCCCCAAGGACTGCTAATTCTCAGATGATATTCAAAAGTGTCTTCTATCTTCCAATTGTGATGGCACTGACCCAACATTCACCCTCTGACTATAGAGAGAGACCAATGTCTTTAAAAAACAACAACAAAAACAGAAACTATGCTGTTCAAATCTCACTGCATTTAAAAAGTGTGTTCCTCATCAATGAACAATTTAACAATGTGTTGTAGCTATTTGGTTTGAAGCTGAACACACCCAATATGTATATTGTGTAATTGTATATTGTGCCCCATAAAGCACTTTGTTCTGTTACAGGAGTCATTGCCAACAGCGTGGAGGTAGGGTGGATCATTAGAAGAAGAGTAAAGTACCTTGTTCACAAAGGTCAGATCTTTGAAAGACTTTCGCACACCACTACCAAGAATAACCACTTTGCAGTGACAACACCACTGAGGTCGGAGTGATGCACTTTCTGCTATACCATGACTGGAATCTTTATATCCAGAAAGACCTAAACAGGCAATGGACTTTTGTTAGCAATAAAAACAGACCAAAGATACAAGTATTATACAGTATAAAATTAAACTATAACAATCAATTACAACATGGATTATTGACTTACTTTATATTATGCTTTAATGAAAATCTTCTAAGTTATGGTGACCAGGCATCTAATATTTGACACTAAAGTAGAAATAAAGGAAAACACCCACTCCCAAATAACTGGAAAAGAAAGCTAGCATGAAAGAATCAAACAAAAGCAAAGCACTAAGATCCTCAAATGTGTACAGCGCATCAACAGAGACCAGACCCTCTTTTTGACAGGTAAGGTGATACTGCAAGGTCTGTGGAAGATAAAGAGCAATGGGTACAAATGACTTATATGACTTACAGCATCAGAGGGAAATAAGAACCAACGTATATTTTGAGTAAGGACTGAGGGATCAGAAGAGCAAGTCTACATATACAGAGTGCATCTCCTATGATAGAGAGGTGAAGGTCAAGGCAGAAAATGGAAGGAGAAATAAGAAGCAGCCAGTGGATAAGATGGCAAAGAGTCTAAAACTTTAACATAGGTGACTTTCAAAAAGAGTTCAAAGATGAGAAAGGAGAAGCAACCAGATTCTAGAAAAAGTTCAGGGCAGACAAAATACTACAAGGAATCTGGGGGATGACGAGGTGGTGAGAAACAGACCTGGCACACAAGATGCCAGTGAGCTAGAAAAAGAAACTTCATGGCAGGCCTGAGGAAGATGCACTAGTTCTCAGCTATGGGGACCTAGGCATCCCTGTGGAAAGAAGGAGGCCCTGCAGAGGGCATATAAAGGCTAAGGAAGTGACAGCAACAGCAGCCGAGCAGAATCGACAAACAAAATATTATCTATGGCCTCATCTGCAGTCAGGGCTACAGGCAGTCTTGAGGCCAGCCTGATGCCATAGGCCAGAGCACAGAAATTCACATCCTGTCACAGAAAACAACAGCCACAGAAGGTTAACTTATCAAAGATTACAACACCAACACATTGCTTATTATTTGTTAAAAAATAAATCAAAATTTCGAAAAGAGTACGCTTTTTAACTGAGAATGGATTTGGAGTTAACAAAAAGCTCACTAGCTCACCATTGCTTGTTGGAGGAAATGGTACATTAGGCTGCTTCAGCCGGTAAGAGCTTGCTAATCTGGGAGGATTTGCAGATCCTGGTGGAGGCCCACGAAGAAGCAAATGCTGTCGATACTCCAAACCTGGGTTTACTCTGTGGCTACTGACCAAACCCATGGATGGAACATCTGGAGCATTACTAACCTCATAGCTGTTAGGAATTCTCACGTGAAGAAGGTCGGAAAACGCAGCCACAACACTGCTAATGTTCTGAAACAAAATTTAAACAGTGTGTTACTCACCTAGAAGAAAAGCGAATTACTGAGAAGTTAATACTTAGAATAATTCCATCTTCAGGATTATATAGAGTATGAAAAACCCCAACTACTCTTATTTAAACTTAAATTATTTTCATAAACCAATATACAAACAAAGCTTTCATAAAAAGTAATCTTCAGGGTTCCAACTAACATTGGGATTTATAAACAGTAAATGATTCTAGCTACCTTAGTATCTGGAAGGCCTAAAAGACACAACAACAGGAAATGAGAAGGCCCTCAAGGTACTTATGGGAAAACTCCTATCTAGCTCTGGCAAAAAGTCCAACATGGTCCACAACAGTTTTGCAGACAACCAAAACATCATGAATTGTAAGTCTGACTTTCAACAAAATGTCTCTATAAAACTTCGAGTTTTTAAAACAAGTCCTTGATAGATAAGTGCTGTCGGCATCAGCTGCCTGTAGAAAGTTTCTACTGCTTTTATAGACTCGACTATTGATTATGGTTTTTCAATGGTGAACTTTTACAACATGGAAAGTTGTAAAAAGGCTTCTTTCTAGAATTCTCTAAAACACATACCCTTTTACAAGAGTACATGAACTCTCAGCTCCTATTTTTATGCCTTGGCTTAGTTCTCAGATAAACCTCTTAATAGTACTAAAGAACAGCCTGGATATCTGAAGTGACTCTCCACCCTACCTGTATCTTTTGTTTTGCTACCCCAAATTCTGTTTCATTGTGGGTCACTGATAGAGCTTTAACAACAGGACACACTCCACAGCATAAGATGTGATGCCATCTTTTACCTCAGCAGCTGTAGGATGCAGGGTGATTGCTACAGATATAAGACCAGATCTGGGACCATTTGGGGATGAACCAAAAGGTGAAGTAAAAAATAAAGTGCCTGGCTCAGTTTTGATGTCATTTCTTCTTGATTCTGAACCTAAAAGGGGTGGGGGGAGAAAAGAGTAGTCATAGCTTCCAAAGTCAAAATATTTACAATAGTAACTTGATAGACTAAATTAATGAAGCCAGTCTCTTACTTTTCCCAGGAATGCTTGGAAGAATTGGAATGATGGGGGATGGCACTGGTTCCGGAGGCTCTTCTTTCACCAATGACAGATCTGGGTACCTGTTCACCTCCATACCAACCACACTCTCAGGAGAAGATGAAGGAACAAAACTGTCAGGAGTGTCCCGTTCACCATAGTGATCCTGTATCCTGAAAGAGGAGCACACACATCCCTATGTACAATTTCACTGGGGTTTCTCACCAATCCCACAAGTACTGCAGGAAGGATACTCTCAGCGATAGCAAAATCATAGCAGCAACTAGATCAGTTATTACTCTGCTAAGAAAACATAGTAAATAAGTTTACTACAAAACAGTAAAAATGGCTATTCCTTTGACAAAGCTTAAGATGGAAGTTAAAAGCCTGCTAGAAGGAGATGTTCAGACTACAGCATAGCATGGGAAACTGACACCTTGGGGAAAAAAGTCACTGAGACTAAGAGACAGCAGGCAGGAGTTGTGCTGAACTATTCAAGTTTTTATTTGAGTCACACCTCATGTGATTACAGATACATCTTTACTGTTGTATAGAGTGGCAAGATGAGAGAAAACGGTTAACTGTGGTGCTGTAGACACTTAATTTTCTTAAATAATAAAATACAGTGGTGGGGGTAGGGGAGAGCAGACTCCCTTGTCTCAACCAAGATTCTTTCTGGTTTACCAGAAAGATGGTGAGGCTTCAAGCTAAGAGTATGGAATGTTGCCATGAATCTTCTATCTTTCATTTCTTCTACTTATACTTAAAAAGAAATGAAAAGGGCTGCTGGGCAGTCATATAAAATCCAGGGAATAAACAGACATTGTTTTAGATCACCAAATACGTACTCCCGAGTATGATTCTTTCCCAAGGCTGGAAAGAATTTCACTCCACTGATACAGTTGGGAATACTTAGCTGTGAGGTAAAAGAGAAAGGAGACATGGATTCCAAACCCCAACAAGTGACAATTCCAGTGGTCACAGAAAAAATTTCTATCCTGTTGATGTGTCCAGTGACAAGTTTTCTCAATAAAGTAAGACACTTAGACTAAATGGACATCTCAGAACACAGAGTTCCATCAGATTTTCCACAAAGAGATAAAAGTCTAAAGAAGTTCATGCAGACTCTTAACTAGTTGGGGAGTAAAATTTATCTACTAAGCGAAACTGATTCCCCCAGTAAGATTACTAGAGGCAAAAGAACTAATAGAAATTGGTGATGAGCTTCCTGTAGCAAAGACACATTCTTTTCCATGATAGCACTCTGGTATCTATGATGGTTGATTTCTAATTTTAGATATCTACAAGTATCAATAAATCCAACAAATCCCACAAGCAGCTTAGAAAAGGAAACTTTGAAATACTTGGTATGGAGGTTTTCTCATAACTTGAATGTCTATTTAATTATCATGGTGTATAATGCTTAAGTTGTGAAGACATTAAAATGCACAAACTAATTATACTTTAACAGTAATGATGCCTTGGGCAGTTTATATTGAAGAGTACTTTATACTTCAAAAGTTTTTATATACTATATATTTATATATACTATATATACTCTATACTATATAGAGCACATATTATATACTATATAATAGTGCAAATAGTATGTACCATATATTGTACATATATATACATAGTAATATATATATATACACACTATGTAGTATACTATATACTACTCCTAAACACATCATGCTAAGCACATATTTTAAAAGGAGCAACTAATTTTTAAAAGCAGCTTTAAGGCCGAGAAATGGTTCAGTGGTTAAAAGTACTGGCTGCTCTTCCAGAGGACCCAGGTTTAATTCCCAGTGTACACAGTGTGCTTATAACCTGAAACTCTAGTTCCAGGAATCCAGTGCCCTATTCTGGCCTCTGTGGAAACCAGGTATGCATGTAGTACTCAGACATACATGCAGGCAACAGACACAGACACAGACACACACACACACACCAGCGTCTACCTTAATTCTTCATGATTATTATGAGGTGGTGTTGGAAGTGAGGCAGGAACATCCACTGTCTTTGGACCTTGAGCAATAGCTCGAGCCAGCAAGTCATCCTGAGGTCTGAAAGGCACCTGAAATGGCTTCGGTCCTAAAGTTCTGGCAACTGGAAAAGCAAACAAATAGAACCAAAGTATGTAGGGCAAAGTTGATGGAACTGTATAGTTCTGTGGACATTTTGATATACAGAGCTTTCAAAAGAAGACTCTTCAGCGATGTAAGTTATCATACCTTCATGGCTCACCAACACGCCAGCTTTTCCAGCAAGTTCTTCAGTCGTTGCAAAACCATTTGCCATCTTCTGGCAAGCCATAGGAGGTGGTGTAGGAGGAAGAGAGGCAGGGGGTGTTGGAGGATTACTTAAATTATTCTGCTGCAGGAGACCAAAAAATTTTAAATTATATGCTACTGAGCAAATATGCATTGACCTTGCTAAAACCTAATTCTGTGAATTTTTAGCACAAGGAAGCAAGACTATATGAAACATAATCCAGAGGCATTTCCATTTCCAAATGCACAAGAATAAACACACACACACACACACACACACACACACACACACACACACAGTGCCATGAGGTCATCAGAATGGGATGTTGTTATCCAATTGCCTACTTGGCCCAGCTTGAGCATTCAGCTTTGAAATGAAGAACCCAATTTTTGTTACACTTAATTTTATTTTATGTAACTTTTCTTAAGTTTCATGATTACAACAACCAATGAAAAGCAGCTTTAAAATTGAATACGTTGCAAAAAAGCAGTTACATATTCCTTTACTCAACTTTCATTAAAATATATCCTACTTCTATAGAAATGCAGAGTTTGTCATCTTTAACCTATAATTGCAATTTACATTTCAGATGGGAACCTGGACTATCCAAGATCTCTAAAAGAAGTAAAAAGAGAAAAAAAATTACTAAAGATACCAAATATACTAAGAAATGCAACTGATTTTCAGTTATCTCTCTCAGCCTTCCATTTGTCACCAATTTGTCATTAGAGTCTTGGTCTCACCAAGGAGTGCTGGCGTCACCCTGTAATAACTACACATAATAGTGCAGTGCAAGGGGAGACTGAGAGAAGCAACCCTGAAGAGCAGCCTGCACCAAGGAGTTCTAACTGAAGACCAGGCCGTGAGAACAGCAAAGGGAGCATAGAGACAGTTATCTTAATAACAGAAGAAAAGCCACCAGGAAAACAGACACTCTCACAGATTTCTCAAAATAATTGCTTTGTTTAAGTCAGATGTGAAGTAAAGTGATCTTACAATGCAATCATAAAAATATTTAAGAAGTAATATTAACTTGATTGACTTTATGCTATTTTTGGTAACCTAAGAAATTAGTGCATAATTTCAATTAGCACCTAAGTTATTTGATGAAATATATTAAAACTTTTAAAATTCATTTTCCAAGGTAAAAATCTAACCATACCCTTTATTCCCACTATGTACCGTCAATTTGATTCATTTTAAGAGTTAACAAAGGTTACAAGGAAGGAAAAACGTGTTTCCTCAATATGGAGAGATACAATGGATATTTTCCCTCATTTGTATTCTTATGTCTATGAAATTTCAAGTACACATATTAGAAACACTTAGCCAGATACACTTTGAATCTTCTAGCTGACCCTAACTTTCAGTGAAACTTGGGAGACTTCATGTAAACTAGATGCAAAACTAAGCCACACTCCTCAGTAGTGGGAAGCTCTCCAGCGTGAAGCAAGGCAGCACCCTGGCAAAGAAACATACCTTGTAGATCAACTGAGAATAGTAGTCTGAGACCCCTTCAAGGGCGGCACTGCCAAAAGTTCCTAGAAGTCGAGTCCCACTATTAAATTGGCCACTGCCATAAGGAAGAAAGTGCGCAAAGTTCACTCCAATGATCGGTTCCATTAGAGGGAGCAGAGAGAGCTGCTATTAAAAAACACATTTAAAAGTAATGTACATGATTAACAAACATGGAAGTGTTTTGGGGCTTCCTAAGACCTGAAGTCAAATAAGGATTGTGAAAAATAAGACTTAAAAATTTCAAGATTCAAAATGTTGGGAAATACAGAATCTCTGGGATATATGTCATATAAGCTTTATTCCCATCTGTTAAAGAGATGCCTTACTAAAAAACATGCTCTTTATCTTTGTTCAGTAAGAACCAGGCCATGAACTGAGGCCAGGCACCGTCAATGGGTATGGGGGTTGGGGGAGATGTGAGGTGTGTCCCCTCCCCACATTTGTAAAACCACAAAGGTATAACAAGCAGAGTTTAAATGAGAGTCCATGGCTGCATTTCTTTGGGTCCAGAGTCACAAGAAATGGGGAAACAACGCTTCCTGGTGTTGAGGCTGCTCCCTTTGAACATACATAAATCTTGACCATCTACTGGAATATAAATCTCAAGTGCCAATAAGATAAAGTGTAGGTTTGCTAGCGAACAAGGTTTATTAGTTTCCTTTCCAGATGCCCTTTATCCCTGTAGCTCTCTATTTTAATTAGGAACTAACTGAAATTGTAATAAAGTGAAAGCTTCCATTTCATAGGGCTGAAAAAGCACTTGCTCTCTCCCCTCCTGGAAGTGGCAAGGGCTGTTCTGACAGCTCACCTGTTTCAAGTGGGTGAAGGAGTCAGAGCTGGAATACACAGCCTGCTTTTCCTCTTCATCCTTCTTCCTTTTCTTTGAGCGAGGTGCTGCTTTCTCCCCCGTCCTCTGAGTCCGTTTACTTCGCTGTTTCTTGGTTTCACTTCCTCCATCTGATTTTGGCAACTGGTTGTTGCCACCTCCAAAACCACCTTGCATTTGAGCCCCCAAAGTTTGCTAATGTAATTGGAAAGGTTAAGAAGTAAGTAACTACCCACATGTTTGATTCTTAGTTCATGCTAGACCAGCTCCATCCTGTGACTCACATTTCTAACATGGCATCACATGTTAAGAAGGGAAGTTACACAGTGAGGTTTTCTGAAATAATTGTTCCCCCTTCCCTCTGCATTCAGGTATATTAAAATATGAAAAATAGCCAGCCTCAGCATTGTAGGGAAGTTTGAAACTCCTAGATATAATAATGAAGTATGACTCCTCACTATCTACACTGAAGTCAAGGAGATATCAAGCCAAATGACTGGGCAGCTTTGGTACATTTACTTGTTCCAAATTATTGTGCCTTGGTGATTTATTTTTGATCCCCCATAAGAGCTAGGAACTGTTGAAATCTGAGATCTGGAGCTAATTCACAGGTTTCATGAACATTTTAAAGCCCATGCATCTGAGGTGAGAGAACAGCTGCTAGAAAGTAGTAAGATGTTATGTTGACCCCTCAAACTAGTGCCAAACCCTACATGTGAATGAAAAATCTAATGGCTATATACTCAGTCAAAAAAAGAGAACACAGATGATAGCAAATTAATCTTTCCTTTGCTTTTAAAAAGATATATTTATTTTGTTTATGGAGATGTGTGGATGTTTTATCTGTATGTATACATTGTATATACACCATATGCATGGCTGATGCCTGTGGAGGTCAGGAGAGCATTGATCATCTGAAACTGGAGTTACAAATGGTTACAAGCCACTATATGGGTGCAGAAACTAAACTCAAGTCCTCTGCAAGAATCCATCTCTGTCTAGCTTCCTTTCCTTTCCTTTTGCCTTCATGGTTACGAAGAAGTGAGAGTAATACAGGCCTTGAAAAAGGTTTTAGCTAAGACTATAGGTACCAATATCAAAACACAGGAATATTTTTCATGCTTTCTTATTTCTAAAATTAATATTAGTGGCTTGTTACTGATAACTATAGTTGCAACTTAGTAAATCAATTCTGCGTATAATTTTTGAATGTTTCAAAAATTAGTTTCTAGTTATGTTCTAAGTAATATCATATTGATGGCAAAATTATAGATAAAGGGAAATAGGGCAATGATTTTAGCTTATGAGCTATAGTTTGTCTGAACTGTTGGATCTGGTCTAGTACTACAAAAGCAGCCATATGCTTTTTACAAATGAATTGGCCATGGTTCAATAAAACTTTTAAAATTCATGGACAAATTAAAATTTCAAAAGATTTTCATTTATCACAAATGACTACATTTTCTTAGGTTTCTCCCAACCATTGAAAAATACACCCTCCAAAAAACAACAACAACAACAAAAAAACCCATTCTTAGCTCATACAAAGAACAGAGGAGGTTGAAGCAGACTTACATTGCCTGTGCCTGGGTAGATCCCTGATTCTCCAAGAGTAGTATTGGAGAAACAGAGCAGCCCCTGGTCCAACCTTAAACCAAATGAACCAGCGATCTCTGTCTTACCAGGGTTACCATGATTACGTAAGGAAGCCTGCAGCATTTCCCCAGCATTAGCACATCATATTACCAGGGGAATCTTGATGAATGATATATTCTGATTTTACAACTATAGCAGTACAAGAAATTTGGTATGTTGTAAAACCACCCCAGGTGACGTGCATGCTGCTGGTCCTCAAGGAGTGAACTTTCAGTTGCAAAGGCCTACGAATTCTGTAATTGGCTTATGAGAGACTGACCAGGCAAGCATGTTAAGTACGCATACCTCAGCCACTTTAAATGCTTTCAGACATTATCTCTAATTTTCACAATTATCCTAAAAGTAGATAGAACTATTTTAAAGTCCAAGTAAATTTTTTTTATTTTATTCTTATATTATTTTGATGTTTTGAATAAAAGTTTTATTTTGTAGCTCAGGCTAGCCTCAAACTTGCAGCAATCTTCCTGCCTCAGCTTCTTGAGTGCTGAGATTATAGGCGAGTACCACCATGTATAGCTTCACATGGTTTTTGTTGTTTTGTTTTAATCAGAGGGTTTTATACCTTGTGCTCATAATCATATATTAATTCCTGCTTTTTATACTTGACATGTGCCTGCTTCCTGTGCCACTAAACATTCTTGTATGGCACAAATTTTAGTATGAACATGCTGAAGGTAGATACTATGTGAGTAATGACATAGCAGATGTGATGTGAACACATGATCCACACACATCTGTGATTGGTCAAGTCAGGAAGTTATCTACAAGATTTCAGAACCAAGTTTCACAAAAGAAAAAGAAATTAGGAAAAGATAGGGGAAAAGAAGGGGGTGCAGCACATGGAACAGAGAGCACAGTGGGCATGGGACCAAGGTCCTGGGGATGAGGGCATTCAGCATTCCCAGAGGCAAAATGCCCTGGAGACAGCAGCCAGGGATTGGGCCTGGGCAGCATATTTACTGGTAACAAACAACTAGAAAAGCACAACCACAAGATGCACTGTATGCATGCATGAAACTCTCAAAGAATAAATTAAAAGAAGGAAGAGACCAGAACCGCAAATTAGACAAAAGTAACAACTGCTGGGGCAACGCTCAATCTCTACTGAATGATAGGTGACAACAGAGAAAGATAACAGCCAGCCAATTACAGCCAATCCTTGTAAGACAAGTGTCATCGTTCTTAAAATTGCAAGTTTGGACAAGAAAAAAACACTACTGCACTTCAAGTAAAATATGAAAATTATAAAATTCCAACTGAGCAGCGCCCCAGGGAAGCTGTGTGAGCGCATTAAACCATCACTACCTATGAAAGACAAGGAGCAAAGCAACAAACAGACCTATTCCAAAGACAGAGAACACCTGCTTCTGGAACACTTTAATGAAGTTCACTGAAATGGGGTTACCCTGTAATCAAAGTGTGTCCTGAAAATTGTCTGTCATAGAAATGAAAAGCAAGACCAATGTTAACACTTAAAATGGGTAGAATATCGATACATAGAAAACTACAAAGATGGAAATAGTATCCACATCTAAAATCGTGTGTTTTATGACACCATAGGTTCCCAATAAGGGTGATCCCTGAGAGTACTCAAGGCAAGTAAGACAAGTGCAGGAGCTGTCTTCTAAATTTTAAAGAGGCTAATGGAAATTATGCACTTATTATGTATTATTCATACATACTTCCTTTGCTATAGTTAGTCCAACTTGGTTGTGATAACCAGCTGAAAGGCATATACATTACAATATGTTTGCTTTATATCACAAGCAAAAAGTTACTCATATATTTTGTAAATACAAGCAAAAACAGGGTTCCATAGAAATAAAAAAAATTGCTTCTTTAGAGTAAAAAAGCTGCAAAATAGTTTTATACAGTAATTTGTTGATACTAATCCACTAAAATAGCTTGAAAACAAAGGTGAGTTACAGTTTTCACAACTGACACTTACCAATCCTTCTGCTGGGTTTTGCTTCTCAGCCAGTTTACCATCCTTTGCAGAGCTGTCCCCTGAAGACAAAGTGCCCTCAGGCTTCGGGGTGAGAAGGGAAGAGGCCTTTTTATTTTTTAACAAGTGTTTCAGTAGTTCATTTCCTGTATCTCCTTTGGTAACAGGGGCTCCAGCAGAATGGGAAGGACACTGTACTGAGGAGACAGGACCAGCCATGGTGTCTTCAATCTTACTACCAGTTTTCTCTTCCACATGGGCCTCCTCCTGACGTGGGCATGACTCTGCCTCAACCTTTTCCAGCTTTATTTCTTCAGCTTTGCTGGGGGGTTCCATGGGGTTCTTGTCTGCATCTGAATTAACATGTGTCTGTTGATTTAGAGTTCCCTTTATGAATTCATTGCTGGGAAGTTTATTTTCTGACTCTATACAGGGCTGACCTGCTGCGATACTGGGAGTGGGTGGGCAAACTGGCTCTGCTGCCTCTTGTTCTCTTTGCTGAGGAAGCTCACTGGGTGTGCTCACTGTAGGAGTGGAGGTAGTTTCAGAGATGCCTGGGGTGAGTGGAGCAGTTGAGTCTGAGTGAGGGGTTGACGGTGCTTTGGTGGATTCTGCATCATCATCTTTTTTCTTTTTTCTTGTTCTTTTCTTTTTCCCCTTTTCTTCTGGGATTATGTCAGAATACAGCTGAATGAGAGACTGGTTTGATCCTGGATAATTCTGGCCCTGGGTTACAGCAGGGTCTTGGCCACATGGGACATTGCTATTAGCTCCTGGAGGTGTTCCTGATAAAACTGGTGGGAATGGAGGCCTCAATGGGGAATGCTGAAAGCTGGACCCAGAAAGACTTCCGGGTCCTTGCTTAACAGAATGAAAGTTTGGGCTCCCCCCAGGAGCAGATGGTGAATCTGGAACAAAGGAAGGAGGTCCTACTTGCCTTCGCTCATTGGTTTGCATAAAAGTTTGGTTTGGGGGTGAATGAACAGACCCTTGTTGAACATTCTGCTGCTGTAAAACTGGCCCCATTTGCTGCTGGTGTTGTGGAGACTGCTGAAGGGGTCTTGAGGGTTGCAAAAAGTCACAGGGTCTATCAGAAGCATAGAACGGCATCTGGGACACAGGGGTCCTGTTGGCAAGCTCAGCACTCATCAGACCATGCTGCTCCATCTCCATTCTCTGCTGCAGAGCTCTCTGTCTGTCTACTTCTTGCATCAGTTGGACTCGCTGCCTTTCCTGCTGTTCTCGTAAGCGTTCCTTTCGTTCCCGCTCTTGAAAGCTTTCACTGAAAGGGTTGTTGTCATCAAATTCCACTCGAGGTGGTGGTCCACTCTGTGGATTTGCACTTGACACTGCCCCTGGGGCAGGTGCACAATTTTTTATAGATAATTGGGTAATTGGGGGCTGAATCCTAGGAGGGTTAAGAGGGAGGTGGGCAGGAGCACTGTTATGTTGCCATCCAGGTAAACTGGGCATTCTAGCAGGGCTGGAATGGCCAGAGATGACTGCTGCGTGCTGCTGATGCTGAAGCTGCTGTGGCACCATGGGGAAGGTGGGTTGGCTCATGGTGGGTGGAGTGGCACCTGGAACAAGAGGTGGCTGGGGCTGAACCCCTGGCATAAGGATGGGAGGGGCTAGGGCACACTGTTGCTGCTGTTGTTGCTGCTGCTGCTGTTTGATCCGATAATCTTCAATCAATTCAGCATGCTCTTTCTGTTGTTTACGAATCTGAAACAATAAAGGTAGTTATTACTAAAGCATATATAAGGCAGGTACTATACTAAAATACTGGCTGATAGTTTTGGTGGCCTGTGATCTGAGTTAGATACCTGGGATCCACATGATAGAGGTAGACATCCAATTCCTAAACCTTGTGACCATATGTATGCTGTACTACATTTGAACATGTATACACAAAATATTAAAATAATTTTTTACTTGTGAAAGTTCTTCACATATTAAATATCCACAAAAAATTCAAAACTAATTTAACTAAGTATTAAATTCATATGCTATTTAAACAACACATCTAACAGTAAGATAAAACAAAACAACAAAGTATAATGTCATAGAAGTCACATTAATATACAAGGTAAGAATAATTACTAAAATTGTAACCATTTAATAAGATTTTTTATTTTGTTTTGCTTTTTGAGAAAGGGTTTTTCTGTATAGCACTGGCTGTCCTAAAATGCACTTTGTAGACCAGGCTGGCCTCAAATTCAGATATCTGCCTGCCTCTGCCTCCTAACACTGGCATTAGAGATATGCACTACCACATCTAGCTAAAATTCCATTTTTTAATTACATAAGATGACGTTTTAAAATAATTATTAGCAAATATGCCATTTGCTCTCTCAAATTAAAAAGATTGGTAAAATGCTAAATTTGATTGGTGACACATTCAAATTATAATTTCTGAAACCTGTCTAAGCTCTGAAGTGATTATTTCCAAGTTTCTAATTGGATTCCTTTGTTTTGTTTGAGACAGGGTCTCTATGCAGTCCAGGCTGGCCCCGAACTCAGAGATCTGCCTGCTTCTGCCTCTTGAGTGCTAGGATTAAAGGCGTGCACCATAATAGCTGGCTTTATTTTTCTTTGATTCTTAATATATAATTACAAAGGTCAATTAATTTCTTCTTCTAGACAAACATTGTGAAGATGTAATGCATTTTCTGAGGACACCCACCCGCTGATTACAAAGCTGAGGAAGAAAGTTACAAAGTGACACACACACTTTAAAAAGCAGTCACCATATATACACTTTGTATTAACATATTTAACCCAGTACTTTTAATAGTAATCAAATTTACTTATTTGATTTCCCAGGCAAGCTAGTATGTATTTTGCAAAATTAAAGTGTTCAGTCTCCTTTCCAGTAGTGTATAACTTCTATCTTTTCGCTCTTTTAAAGTTTTGTTTAAATATACTTTATGTATGTGTGTGTGCCCACATATAACAGTGTGGGTGTGGTAGTCAGAGGACAACTTGCAGGAGTGGTTTCCATCCTTCAACCAAGTGAGTTCGGGGGGACTGAACTCAAGCTATAAGGCTTGGTAGCATACCTTTACCCACTAAGCCACATTGCCAGTCCATTCCTATCTCTTTTTGGTCTTTCTTACCAGTTTACAGGTTGGAACTGAAAAATGAGATGAGATTAATGACGGGCAATGAGATGTACAGAGTACATGGAACAATATCTGGAATATGTACAGGGTCCTCCATATCTTTCTTCTGACATTTGAAGAATGTGATTGGGAATGTGCACACACATATGCATGGAATTCAGGCCAACTTTTAGGGTTGATTCTTTCCTTCCACTATGAGTTCCAACACTTAAACTAAGGTTCTCAGGCTTGGAAACAAGCGCCTTTACACAATGAAGTTATCTCAAATCCTGTATATCATTTCTTACTACTTCTAAAAACATCACTATTGGTGGGGATTAAAACTCAGGGGTAGAGTGCTTATCTGTGATAATGGTTAGCTTGTCAATTTGACAATCTAGCAACACTTGGGAGATGCGCCTCTGGGTATGCCTTGGGGGGGTTCTCTTGACTATGATAACAGATTTAAGAAGATAAAATAAATTCTTTCTTCCTTAAGTTATGATGTGAGATGTCCTTCTGTATAAGTGTTGCTTTTATTGATTAATGAATAAAACTGTTCTGGTCCATGGCTTAGCAAAATAAAGCCAGGCAGGAAATAGTGAGAGAGTAGGCAGAGTCAGGGAAATGACATGTAGCTGCCAAAGGAGAATGATATGCTAGAACTTTACCTGGTAGGCCACAGCCTTGTGGCAATACAGATTAATAGAAATGGGTTAATTTCAGATATAAGAGTTAGCCAGGAATATGCCTAAGCTATTGGCCAAGCAGAGGTGAAATTAATAGTTTCTGTGTGATTATTCTGGTCTGGACAGCCAGGAACAAACAAGCAGTCTCCTTCTACAAGTTACTACTGACTCAGCAGCAGGAAAAGAAACTAAGACAACCGGTAAGTGCAAAGACTTAGGTTCATTCTCCAGTTCACACAAACAAAATCTATAAACTATTTTCTTACTGAGATTACAGACAACCATGTGGTAAGTATGGGCCTACCTAAATTTTCCAAATAAAGTATATTATATTATCTCATGAATAGGATTTCATTAATTGATTTGCAAAAATACTAGTGTTATGGTTTTTGACTCTTTAAGAGGCAAGCCACGCCCACTCCCAG
>LOJH01000892.1:65582-77185 GCA_001685095.1 Ellobius talpinus | reverse complement strand
CCACAGGGCAGGGAATCCTGACTGCTCTTTGGACTGGAAAGGAAGGGGGAGGGGGAATGGGGGGACGGGGAAGAAAATGAGAGGAGGTGGAAAATTTTAATAATAATAAAGAAAATGAAAAAAAAGAAAAAAGAATTTACCATGTATACTCAACATTAAAATGTGGAGATTTGTGCTTCTTTATCTTTTAATATGGGGTTTTTGTATAAAAATAATTGTTCTGCATGGGAGATTTACCTCCTCCATTTGTTATTATTCAGTCATTTATGTTCATGTGGACTCTGGAGCATTTCATTTATATTTTGAATTATGATCCAATATGACTATTATGTTGTGACCCAAAATATTCTGGTTTTTTTTTGTCACTGATAGTTCTTTCAGTAGGCTCTTCTGTAGGAAACCAAACTTGACTGAGTGAAGTCCTGGGTGCATATGTATTGTGAACATGAGCACTCCTGTGTTGAAAACTCAGAGACATTGGCAAAGCTATTTCTCCATCTGGGCCTGTCTCAAGAAGGGTGGCAAAACTCAGCAGGAGTCCAAATCTGAGTGTTATGAATGATTATCTGTGTGTGTAAAGGCAAGCAACTGCAGCTTCCTCCTTTTGGATGTTCAAAGTCTGAGACTGTGCACATACAGAAAGAACTCCTAAGGAGACTAACTAACTGCTCCCTCTGTGCTTTATTTAATAACCACTCTGGGATTCCTAGTTGTGGTGGTAGTACACCCCAACTGATCTCAGCTTTCCTGCATGTGTGTCTGTATGTCTGTCCATTTTTCATTTCCCTTACTACCAATAGCCAAAGTCCCAGGACCCAAGGCATGTGGATCATGACACTCCTGTGTCCTTTTAACATAATGTTTTTTTTTCAATTTTTCACTTCATTATTTTCTAACACTGTGAGATCCTCTGAGTTGATTCTCTATGGACTCTGCTGTAGTCCTAGAGTTAATCAGTCCTCTAAGGAGACTAGAGTGAAGAATGGTGTTTACAAAATAAGAACTGGTATTCAGCGTTTTTATTGCAACTAGAATATCTCCCCCATTTAGGGCCTTTTAGTTGAGAAAGCAAAGGTGTATGTGTGTGCATGTGTATGTGTGTGTGTGTGCACGCTTGTGTGTGTTTGCATGAATTTATAATCATATACATAGCTGTTGGTAACCATGTCACGCTAAACTGAATTTATATGTTATTTCCAATTCCAATCCATTACTGCACTTCTGTGTCATCCCAGTCTCCGTTTGGTAACTTGCAAATACCCATCCTGATGGTAAAATTGATGAGTAGGCTTATCCCCCAGTGACATGCCTTGAACCTTCCAGCACTATGAGAGCTAGTTAGGAGACATGATGCTTCCGGGTTGGTGTCAGCTTGATTTTTGCTATGTTCTCCACTCATGTGTATGGTGCCTTCAATAATAAGGCCTTAGCATTACTTTCTGGAGAGTAAACAAGAGCACTAGCCCATAGTAACTCATTCATAGCACGGGATTTTTTTTTTGGTGGCTGAAGGATCCTAAGAGAAGATTTGCCCCCTCCATTATAGAGCAACTCCACTATGAATCTTGTGCTATTTTTTGTTGTTTTGTTATTGTCCACAAGTCAACCTAGTGTCTCCTGGGAGGAGGGAACCTCAACTGAGAAAAATGCCTCCATCAGACTGGCCTAAGAGCAAGTTCTATGGGACATTTTCTTGGTTGATGATTGATGTGGAAGGAGACACCTCACTGTGGGTAGTGCTCCTCTGGGCAAGAGATTCTGGGCTGGATCAAAAAAACAGACTGACCAAGCCAGGAGGCACAAGCTAGTAAGCATCACTCGTCACAGTTTCTGCGACTTTCCTCTATGATGTATTGTAACCTGTATGCCAAATCAACTCTTTACTCCCCTAGTCACTTTTGGTCATGGAATTTATCATGGTTATGGAGAAAAAAAAACCCACTAATACAAGAAAACTGAAGCAGGCTTCTGCACAGCAAAGGACACCATGATTGGAGTAAAGGGGTGGCTCACAGAAGGGGAAAAACTGTTTAGCAGCTATACATCTGACAGAGAGCTAGTGTCCAGACTACATAAAGAACTAAAAAAAATGACACATCAAGACCAAACAGCCCAATTAAAACTTGGAGAATGGAACAAAACAATGTTCTTAAAAAAAAGAAATACAAATAGCTAAGAAATAGAGTTTAAATGTTCAACATCCTTAGTCATGAAGGACATGCAAAGTAAAACTGTGTTGAGATTTCATATTATCCCAGTCAGAATGTCTAATACAAAAACACAAAGAGACAAGCTGGCCCATGCCTCGAATCCTGGCATTTGAAAAGTAGGCACATCTCCGTTAGTTCAAGTTCAGACTGGTCAACAGAGTGAGTTCCAGGCCATGAAAGTCTACATAGTCAGATGCTACCTCAAAAGCCAAAACAGTAATAAAACAAAGACAAAAAAACAAATGACAGGAACAAGTGCAGGCATGAATTGGGGGAAAGGGAACACTTATTCATTGGTGGGAGTGAGGAAAACTGGCAGAGTCACTGTGAAAATCAGCGTTGCGGTTCTGCAAAGAACTAAAAACAAGGTGTTTTCTTTGTTTGCTTTTTTATCCTTTTAGATCTACCATATGATCCAGCTACCACTCTTTCACGTATACCACCAAACTTCCTGGCTACACCGAGGAAGAAACCCCCTCTCACACAAGTCTCGGTAGCGCAGTTCTCATGGGCAGGACTGCCAGCCCTGCCAACAGGTGGTCACTACCTGTTTTATACTGGTGACCTGCTTCATTTCCATGCTCACTGCATTGCCCAGTGCTAGGCTGCTGAGGGCCTCATCCCACTTCAGGACCTGGTCTCAGCTGGCGTCCTGGGAACCAGTGTCGGAAACAGCCTGTTTCTCTCTCCCTTCTGCCGCTGGCTGGGAAGGTGGTCTGTACCTGCCTGCTGTGAGCACTAGAGATCAAGGGGGTGGGACTGTGTGTGGCAAGAGCCCCACCCCCACCCAGGATGGTCCTCTCAGCTCCACATGTAGGCTTGTACTATCCTGCCCTGCCTCTGGTTAGTTCTGTTTCCACTATATCCTTTCTGTTTTGAAAAAAATCCTCTTTTAACACACTTACCGGCTGGGCTGTGCAGTTCTGTATTTCTGTTTCCACGCTTTGAGCTTGTTGCCATTAGAGGCGGCTCTTGTTTGGCTTTTCTGTTTTCTACCGGGCTTAGGACCCAGAGGTTCTCAATAAATTTATTAATAAAAGAGAGAGGTAGGAGGAGCTAGAATGCAGGTGATGTGAAGGGGGTGGGGAATAATGGAGCAAGAGGGATTAAGGACTGGAGGGCATGGTAGAGGAAGGAGTATGGAGAGGGATAATGAACACTAAAAACCCCTGAAAAAGCTACATAGAGACTTGCTAGTGTAGAAGCATCTTAAAATACATGTATATATATACACATATATATATATCAGAGACATACAACGTATATACATAATATGCACATATATACATCATACACATATGATGTATATGTGAAAGGTTGCTTCATTTTTTACCATTATTATAGTCTCTTGTCATAGGCTGTCCTTTCTCCTGAGGTTCTTCAACTTTCTAAATTATTTTCAGTTTCTTTTCATTGATTTTCACTATGCAACCCAAGCTAGCCTTGAAATGGTGACCCTTCTAACTCAGTCTTCTGAGTGCTGTGATTACCTGATTTACTGCTTGAACTGTAAGGTTAGGATTTCAACAAGTGACCATCAATGTCCTGTAAGCATCATTCAGTAAGGCATTAACTGCTTCCAAACAGTGTCTTGTGGTTGCCTATTTGTCCCTCCTTCCCTTATTATAAGTTTATGCATGTAGATAAGGCATTTTGTTTATATAATTTTGTTAGAGACTTCCTGTAACATTTCTTCTTACCTGTCATTTCTTCTAGTCTTCCTTTCTTCATCTTTTCCTCCAACTTTCTGTCCACTTCAACTCCTCTGCTTTCTGTATTTCCTTCTTTTTCGTCCTTCTTTTTGTCCTTGTTCTACTTCTTTCTATAATTTGGAATCCATACAGGAGACAAAACATGTCTTTTCTTTCTGGATCTGCCCTATTGTGCTTAATGTATCCCTACCTGCAATGTGATTTCAATCTTCTTAATGACTAGCTAATACTGTTTTGTAGACATGCCACATTTCCCTTAGCCATTCAGCCACTATATATAGATACACAGATATTGTGAAGAGTACTGTCGTAAGCATTGGTATGTAGATGTAAATATTTTTAGAATATATGACTTTGATTCCTTTGATTAAATACAGAGACATAGCATCATTGGACCACATGGAAGTTTTGTGATTAGACTGATTTTCCTAGTAACTTGTTCTATGACTTTTTCTGGACAGATTTAAATAAACTGCTATTTAAGCCATATAGAGATGGTATCAACAGACCAAAGAAAAGATTCTAAGTATGGCTTGCTGAACCCCAATTACTTTATTGGGGTTACTTACAGGAGCATGAATAATCTATAGACAATTTCTTTATGGGGGTTACTTACAGGGGCATGAATAATCTATAGACAGCTTATAATGGCTGTTCTTGGTGTCAATTTGACTGCATCTGACATTAACTAAAATTCAAGCAGTTGGGTACCTGGGAAGGATTTATTTCTTAATTAAATTTAATTAAATCATGTGATGTGGGAAGAGCCACTTTAAATCCAGATCTTTAGAGGTGGGAAGACCCACCTTTAATCTGGGCCACACCTTCTTCTGGCAGCCTATATAAAGGGCATGCAAGAAGGAAGCTCACTATCTCTGCCTGCTTGTGCTCAGTCTTACTGGCAAGTCCCTCCCTTCACTGTCATTAGAGCCACTTCTGCAGGATTCTGGCATATGCTGAAGACCAGTGGCGACATCCAGTCTTAGAAACTGAATATCTACTAGATTCTTGCACATCCTGTTGGTAGACAGTCCTTTTGGACTAATTGGACCACAGCCTGTAAGACATTCTAATAAATCACACACACACACACCTAATACATATATACATACACACACATTCATCATAGATGGATGGATTGATGGACATACAGATGGACTGACAAAGATAGATAGATAGATAGATAGATAGATAGATAAATATTACTTAGGGCTTTATTGCTGTGAAGAGATACCATGACAACGTCCACTCTTATCAGGGCAGGCTTACAGTTTCAGAGGTTGAGTCCATTATCATCATGGTGGGACATAGTGGCATGCAGACAGACATGGTACTGGAGAAAGAGCTGAGAATTCTAAATCTTGATCTACAGGCAACAGGTAGTGAAATTTGTCACTGGGTGTACTTGAACATAGGCAACCTCAAAGCCCACCCCCGTAGAGACACACTTCCTCTAACAAGGCCACACCTACTCCAGCAAAGCCATACCTTCTAATAGTGCCACTCAGTTTCTTTCAAACCATCTTACATTCACACACACACTTATATGTATGTATGTATGTGTGTATATGTATGTATATATAAACATTCTATAGGTTTTTGTCATTGTTTTTAGATGTATTTATTAGTCATTTGTATTTCTTCATGGAGTATGTTTATTCTGTTGATTTTCATACTCATTGACTGGGTTGTCAAGTTTTGTGCTAAGATTTTGAAGTTCTTTATACACTCTAGGTATTTATCCTCCTTTTGATGAGTATTTAATGTTATTTAATATATTTTAATTTATGTAGTAGCTTATTTAAGTATTGCTTCTTTATTTAATTAGCTTTTTGTCTGCAAGTCGCCTTTTAGTTTATCTTAATCCTATTAGTTCTTCTAGCCTATGCCTCTGGAGTCAGTGCTTCTACCTATGTGGAGTGCTTTTTCTGCCTTTCTCTAGTAGTTTCAGGTTTTCATGTCTTGCCTTAACTAAGGTCTTTGCTCTGTTTTGCTTTCTCTGTAGGGCGATTGTCAGGGATTGTCAGGGACTGCACTTCTGCCCTCCCTTTGTGGATTTCCAGTCTTCCCAGCACTCTTTGTTAAAGAAGCTGTCTTTTTTCCAGTGCACATTATTGTTTCACTTGTTGAAAAGTACATGTCTACACCTGCACACGTTTATTTATTCCACATGATTATTAAATTTAATTGTCATCATGAGCACTGTAAGAAGAAACACGTAGGGATTTAGAGAGGCACATCTTTGACTCTGTCTCCGAGTTATTTACCAGAGAGGATGAACTGAAGGGAAAAAACACTCTCCCTATGTGTGGGAAACTTTACCCTGTCACATGGAGTGCGGAACTGAACACCAAAGGAAAGGAGAATGCTGTCTACAGGCCTGCATTCCTCTATGTTACTGGTCCCCAGCACGTGAGAGACAGCTTCGTGTTCCTATTACCACATCCACAAGCTGCTTCTGCATTCCCAGCAAACCTTTACCATCAAACCATGACAAAAATCAGCTCTCCTCCCTTAAAGTGGTTCTTTTTAGGAGTTTAGCCACAGTAATGAGAAGAGGAACTGAAAATTGTGCATCTTGCATTTGGTTTCATTTTAATATTTTTCATGAATATATATTTAGTATATATTCATATATATATACATATATATTCATGTGTGTGTGTCTGTGTCCAATAACTCGTCACCTCATCTGTCTCCCTCCTCACCTTGTCATTCCTTCACACTGTGCCTGAATGTGCTGCTGCTCAGCGTAGACTAGGGGAGCACTGTCTGAGGGCACAGCACAAAGCCTGTCTATAGCCAGGAAACTGAGCCTGTTAGAAGTTAGAACCTTGCTCTTGGACTTAAAGTCCCCAGAACTGTGAGACCGCTAACTGCAGATGTTTAAGTTGACTGCTCATCTCATTCACTTAATATCTGCCATCTTGTCACCATTTTTCTACTTGTTCCTTTAGAAAATCTTGCCCACTCTTTACAGTTTCTTTCCCTGGTTTAATAGAACATTTTATAGGATCCCATTTTCCTCCTCCTCTCAGTTTATTAACTATACTTATTTTTGAGCATTTGAAGAGATTTTCCTTATTCGATTCTGTCACGGACACTAGCCCCTTCTTTTGAGAAGTCAGAATCCTGACCTGTTCAATTTTTCTTCTCTCTGAAGAACTAACATTTCTCCTAGGGATGCCGTACTGTCAGTGAATGCCTTCATATTCTTTTCAAAGGAGTCTTTATTTTCTTTATTTTTTTCATTTAGAAAGAAAAATTGATGGATATAAAACCCCAGGTTATTGAGTTGTACTGAAGAACTTTGTAAATCTTGTTCCAGTTTATTCCTGCCTTCCTGGTTTCTGCTAAGCAGGCTATAATTCTCACCCTTATTTCTACATAGATCTAGCTCCTTCATTTTTTTCATTCTCTTTTAGTATATTTAGTTTGAGTATTTGACTACATTGACTAATGCCTAAGAGTTTATAAGTTGGTACTTATCCTGTTTTATAAACTCCCAAGTGTTTCTTTTTCCTGGCTTTTAAGGTTAGAGACTAGGTCCTGGCAGCTTTAAGATGCTTGGTTTGACCAACCCTCTCAGTGGCCACTTATAGAATCAAGTCTAAGTGAAAAGCAGAGGAAAAGGAAATGTACTCAATGTGGCTACAATGGGAATAGGAACAAATAAAGTCCAATGACCCCATCCAATCCTCTACCTTTGTCTGTTCTGGAGGTCCCAACATGAGGTTTAAGGTTTAAAAATGTGTAAGAAGTATTCCTTGCTTAGTAGGCTTGGTCAATGGGTTGTTCCACCCATTGCTGACACATCATTGTCTGGGCTCCTGGCTCCAGATCTGTCCTCCAAGTTCACTGTGAAATCTCTTCCCAGGAGCTATGTTTCCCCTCTTGCTAGCACTAGAATTTCAACACTTCCCTTCAGCCTACATGAAATTCCTGGGTGAATTCCACTTCCTTTGGGCCTATTGTCTCTGCAGTCTGATAGCCAAAGTGAGGCATGAGGTGAATCTTTTCAGAATATCTTTGCTCCTGACAGGATGAGTGTGGACAATCAGTTTTGAAAATCTTGGGAGTTATTAACTTCAGTGTTCCTTATTTCCCATTCTTTTTCCCTTTTTACACTACAAACACATAAAAGCTTCAATGTTGGAAATTGCCCACTATTATTCTTGAATGACTTATTTATTTTACTTAATACTTTTTTCCTCTTCATGTTTCAGTCTTTACCCCATGTTCCAGTCCATTAATGCTTTCTTTGCCTAAGTCCAGCAAAGACATTTTCATTTATTTGTTTTTAACAACTGTGTATTTGTTGTTCTTGGTGGTGGTGGTGGTGGTAATGGTGGTTGTGTGTGTGTGTACACATGCCCATGTGCACAAGGGGAGGTCACAGGACAGCTGTGGTAGTCAGTTCTATACTTGCACCCTCCAGGTCCCAGGTTGCACTCCAATCACTAGGCCTAGTAGAAAGCGCATAACTCATCTTATTGACCTGATATCCTTCATTTCTGCTGTGAGATCTTCAATTCCATTGCTGTTTATTTTTTATTAATAACAGCAATGGAATTGAAGATCTTCTCTGCTTACAGAACTCATCTACTCTACTTTTTCATCAGAGACTTTAACACACTAATCATATTGCTTAAATTCCATGTCTCCTAATTCCAAACTTGATTATCTCCTATTGTTTTATTTGCTTTGTATCCTTGTATTGTTTTGTTTTGCCTTTTTTTGACTTGTAATGTTTTGTCAATTTTGGACATATATGACATAATAGGAAGTGAAGAAAATGGGCCTTTGATGTAAAATTTTATGCTTTTCTTGCTGAGTGTTAGACTGTGTTTAATGTTGATCACAGCTGTGGGTGCTGCTGGAGTCCTTGGTTTTATGTATCCCCTCTTATCTGGATGTTTTGCGAAGAACTGCTCCTCATATGGAATCTTCATCTTGCAGTTATTTCAAATTCAGTCCTCTGTATTATTCAGGGGCCTATTGAGATGGTGAGAATATATGGGGTCAGAGAAGCAACTTGTGATTTTATGATGAGGTCTTGGTCTTTTTCAAGAGTTGTTTTTAGATATTTGATTTTATTTTATCGAAGGATGTGTGTTTTGTCCGCAGGTTTGTATGTGCATCAGATGGTGTTGGATCTGCTGGAACAGATGGTTGTGACCTACCATGTGGGTGCTGGGAGCTCAATTCAGGTGCTCTTAACTGCTGACCCATCTCTCCTGTCCCAAATCCTTACTCTTTTAGTGGCTTGTGGGACTATAAGTCTCCCAAGTATTCTTACAATTGTGCTTTCTCTGTACACATTGGTTAGGAAGGCTGCAAAGGAAAGGAATTGGATGACTGCTTTCCTCTTGGGAGGGATGAGGAGCTAGAAAAGCTGTCTGAGAGAGGGGGCTTTTGTTGTGAAGAATGCTTTTTTTTTACCCTAAAATAAATTTTTCCTCCTGTGCTGAAAATAGGAGTTGTTTGTTTTGCTCTCTTCACTGGTCACCATGAGAACAGAGGTATTATCAGAAATAAAACTTAGAAAAATCTAGGAGCCCCTTAAGATGCGGTACGTAGCACTTAAGAGTTCTACTACCAACCTAACTCAAGGTCAGCATCTAGGAGTTCATAAAAATTATCCTTTGAGTATCATTGCTACTTTGGGGCTCTTGTATATCTTGTTCCCGTTACACTAACCTACACCAAGATCCTCTGTACTTATTCATAACACTGTGTCCACCTGTCTTTCCAAATTTTAGGGTGGGAGTTTGCCCCTTGACCTTAGTTTTCTGATGAGTCCAAGAAGAGTTGTGGGCTTTCAATGTGTTCAGCTTTTCCTTGTTTTAGAGATAAGAGTGATTACCTCCAAGATCTTCGTTTATACATGCAACCAGATTAGGAGATTGACGGCCATTTGTTATTATAACAAAGTTGAATTTAATGTCTTGAGGTACTGACAGTAGATGGTCTACCTCTAGCTGGTTGTGTTAATTCAGTCTGCAGAAGGTCTATTAAGTGCTCTTTCTGCCTGTCCTCACTATCTCCCAACCTCAGACTCCAAGCCACATATTAAATTCTGTTACACTCCTTCCAGCATTTTGTGTGTAAAGCAGGAACATGAATGCTCTAAGAGATTCTGCAGATCCTTCCTAAGAGTAATTCAAACAAATAAATGTACACCAGCTTTCATGTTGATGAAACTCAAAGGAGCTAATTTTGGTGAACTATGATGTATGGACACAGAGTCCAGAGGAAAGGCCATCATGTTCTCTGCCAGCACTGCAGGCTTTCCTTCCCGGCCTCTGAAAGTCCTCCCATTGTTCATATTCTTACTTCTTTTCCTCCTTGCTACTGATTTGCAGATTATGTGTGGTGTTGGAATCTTCTGTTTGATGATTCCTGGAGCTGTATGTTCTAAAGTTCACACCCTAGAGTCTTGGTTCATGGTTTTCAGTCGTGGGTGTATGATCTGTGAATATAACTCCTTCTGTGATTCTGCCACTGTTTTGTGTGATAATTTCCTCTCATTTCATAAACTCCTTCTCAAAGGGAGATGCGCCAGGAATAAAAGAACTCATGAATTGCAGGACGTTCCTAAAGCTGAGAAGATTTACCAACTGGCCCCCACTGTTGAACAAATAATAAAAACCCACAGACAAATATTGGTGTTCAACCTGAAGATCACAAAGCAAAGTAGCCAACCACTAGAGAAACCTTTCACCTTTACCAAATCTTCAGACTGAAGGAGTAGGATCCTGTCTCTATGAATTCTCAGATTCCACACTCCACTGGGTTCCTGTCCATTCCCCTTTATATTCCTCTCCCTGCCCAGCCATAGCCTTCCCATCTCCACCTCCCTAGTGCTGGGATTAAAGGTGTATGATCTGTTTCATTTTTAGGCAGATTCGGTCTTGTGTGGCTCAGGGTGGTCTTGAACTCACAGAGATCAATCTGCCTCTGTCTCCCAAGTCCTGGGATTAAGGTGTGTGCCACCATTGCCTGGCCTGTATGGCTGACTAGTATGGCTGCTTTGCCCTCTAATCTTCAGGCAAACTTTATTTATCAAAACACAAATAATATACCACTATACCCCACACATCATCCCAAGGTTACATAGGCAGTAAGAACTGTTTCTCTTTCCTTTGTTCCCTGCCCACTGTATGAAATAGCCAGCCAGCAGCTCCATCTCATCTTCCTTTCTTTTCTTTTTGTCTTGTTAGGGTTTCCGATGCTGTGAAGAGACACTGTGACTATGGCAACTCTTATAAAGAAAATATTTAATTGCATGGCTTTTAGTTTCAGAGGTTTAGTCCATTATCATCATGGCAGGAAACATGGTGGCATGCAGGCAGGCATGCTGCTCAGAGAAGTGAGAGTCCTATGTCTTCAAGATCGAAGGCAACAGGAAGTGGTCTGGAACAGTGAGTGTAGCTTGAACATATAGACCTCAAAGTCTACCTTCACAGTGACACACTTCCTTCAACAAAGCCATACCTACCTCAACAAAGTCACTCCTCCTAATAGTATCACTTCCTATGAGCTTATGGGAGCAATTACATTCAAATTACCACACCTTTACTTTCTAAATCAGAGGTTATTGCAGAGACCATGTGTCATTTTCCCCTTTTATTTTTTTAAAGATTTTTTAAAATATTTATTTATTTATTATGTATACAAT
>LOJH01000892.1:54465-65441 GCA_001685095.1 Ellobius talpinus | reverse complement strand
GAAGAGCAGGCAATGCTCTTAACTGCTGAGCCATCTCTCCAGCCCCCTCTTTTTCCCATTTTAATTACTCCCTTACTGAAGCACATTCTTTTTGGGAAGACACTTAAGCCTTGGTTGTATGTCTTGTCAGCTACAAAAAAGAAAAATAATGTCATGCAGATGACAGAATAGCCTGCTTATGATTCTGACCCATGCATATTACTTATAGATATTGCAATGTATTCTATAATCCAGCAGCTCCTTGGGGTTATCCTCATGCTCTTGAGGCATGTTCCCAGTGACAGCCAGGGGACGATGGTCATCCTAAGTTTTCTTTCAAGGATTTCCTACTCAGAAAGTTTGGTCTTAGTCACATATCCTGCCACATTTCAGGGAGCAAGCAACCACGACTTCAGTAAGGAGACACCATCACATACCACACGCATAAAGGTAACATAACAGGCTCTCTTCTGTGCATGTTCCACCTTTGCATGAAGCTGCCTCAGTTGCTTGGCATAGTACTCATTCCAGGAGCCATACAACCACTTCTACCCAACTCATCTTTGGCTCTGTGGATCTCTGATCAGGTGCCAATTGTGTCATATGACTTTTCCTGGGGTGATGTAAATGGACAGCTAATCACACAAACAGGATAATGGCAAACCAATGTTTGATAACAATGCTGCCAAATTCCAGCTTGGTGAACCAGTGCAGGTACAGGGGATATTTATGAGAATATGGGTAAAGGGTTGCTTATAGGCACATGTATGACTCAAAGGTAACTCCATGGTTGAAAAGTCTACCTTAGCCAAGGTGACAAGGCATGAAAGTTACTTCCTTGAAGCTCCCTGCATGACTTGTCCCTCAGGTCTTACAAAGAAAGGGAAATCCATAATTCATCTTGCAAAGAGAAACCCTAAAAATGGCCTAGTTTGTTTTTGTTGTTGTTGTTTATTAGAAAAAATTATACTAACCAGGGATTAATCAGCCATGGAACTTCTTGAAATGGGAGAAAACAACTTTTAAACAAGCAACAGAAAAAAATGTCATAGACCAGCTCATGAGACTATGGAACAAGGGATTGAACAGTGTGAGTTCTGGAAGACAGAGACACTGAGTCATATAACTATCCATCCCTCCTTGAGACAAAGACTGCACGACATTAAGGAAAACAAGGGAAGTCAGTCTTGGATGGACTGGCTCATGTGGAGCTAGGGATTGCCCTCTGAGGTCCTTATGAGAATTAAAGACTTCAAGATAACAGAAGGGCAAGCGTTTTTTGGGGAATTAAGGATGAGAGAGGCTGTGTTTGACAGCCAAATGCACTGGGCCAGATAGAAATGTGTTCACAGGACAGGAAGTAAGGAAGCTGATTCTGCAGGGTTCTGGGACTGGTGTGAGACTTGTGTGGCTTTGCTGCACTTTTTGGTTAGCCATGGTTTTATGAGGTCAAGAAACTTGCGCAGATCTGAATGACCTTGACTATGAGTGAGGTGCTTACAGTGCACAAGCAAGCAGAGAAGATGAGAACAGAACAGAGCATACATATCAACTTCTCCAAAGCAAGCAGATGAGCAAAGTTTGTATCAAGCTGGAGTTCCTAGAGAAAAATTCAACAGAAAACGACATGCTATATATCTAGTTAGCATTTGGGAGACAGTGAAGCCTGAGAGCAACAGTTTACGGAACTCAGGGGTTGGGTTTCCCCTACCAAAAAAAGTATACTGAGGGTGGAGTTTGTTCATCCATCCACAGATCATTTTAACAACCAGGTGGAACCACTAGAAAGGAAACTGAACTAGCCATGACAGACCAGAGCACAGTTCTTAGTCGGGAGTCATGCTAAGCAGCACTAGTCCCCCTGAGACCATATCAAGGGTGTGAAGATGCACAGTGATCCTGCAGCAGCATCAGTCCCCTTAGGATAAAGGCAGACGGGTGGCTCATGGAAAATATCTGTGGTTCGTGGAGGTCTCAGTGGTGACGTCCATTCATGCTGCCATACCCAACTCTTTCTGACTGAGCGGTTGACAGAAATAGTGAAATCTCTCAGACTATACTGGGTCCTGTTGCTAGTGAAATCTTCTCATGCTATATTGGGTCTGCTTGATGATAGTGAAATCTCATGCTATATTGGGTCTGGTTGATATTTGTTCTTTATCCCTTTATCCATTCAAAACTCACTGACACTTACTTGGAATGGAACAAGGTGAAGCTTCAGGGATCCCAACCACCCTCTTCAGAAATGTTTCATTATTAGTTCTAACCATCAAGTGTCTTTCATGTTTGTAAAAAGCATCAGGAAGATCAGTAAAGGCAGAACTTAAGGAGTCCTGATGTAGGCACTTTACGTGAGCAGCAAAAGACAAAAGGCACTCCCAGAAACCATAAGATTGTTAAGGGAAAATTCTGGTGCCATGTGTGGGATACTCGCCTATCAGTTTTTAGCGTGGAAGGTCCCTGGAACCCCAGAAACATTGAAAGTTGTCACGGTTATTAGTTGCATGCCAGAAATAGACATTAAGCCCTATTGCACCCTATACTTTGGCTGCAGGGTATGGAGAAATCAAGCTGGAATAGAATTGGAAGCTTCCTCCTTGCTGACTGGTTTCCATCATGCCAGAAGGTGTCCTGCAGGCTGCTGCAGGAAAAGTGCCATAGTTTTGCTATAATACGGATTTTGCATGCTATAGCACCTGTTTGCTGGGAAAAGCTGGGCCCATTGGTGGAATAGTACTATAACTACTATGAATATAACCAACTGATTTCTAATTAGATTTAAGGTCTGTACCATATGATGGAATTAATATCTGCTACTTAAACTGGGCCAAAAGCTAGTGGCTTGGGAAGCAAAATGAATGGGACAAAAATGATTTGTTTTTATGTCCATAGATCACGGTTGCTGTCAACTCTAATTGGTCAGGGAGGGAAACTTACTTTTTGTCAAGCTGTTGGACTGCAAAGATTCCTAATCCGTCACCTTTTAAAAACAAGTGACTATTGGTAATAATGAAAAATAAGACAGCCAGATATCCACATTACCCCCTCTCAGGTTGAGGGAACATGGTGGAGGAGGTGGCAGAAAGTGTGTAAGACCCCAGGGAAGAGGTGAAATGTTGCTAGTGATTTTTTTCTCTAAATAAACATTTTATTCCGATAAAGCTTTCTTAAGATGTAGGAAGTAAGAATCTTATAAGCCTCAAGAAGATTCTAAAACTAACAGGATTCGCCAAGACCCCTCCAATGTTATGCGAGCAATACAACTGCTGAGGAAAGGAGTCTTTTTGATCCGCTAAGCTGACTACAAATACTTGAAGAACCTCTAAGGATATAGCTTTCCTGAGTTGTCACCCAGGTTGGGGTAGACTTCAGTGAGGAAACTGCCTTGAGTCATCCATGCTCCTGGAAGTAATCCCTCACCCATATTCCTGTAACTTATTTCCTCAAACTCGTTGCTTTTCTAAGGTAGACTTCGGTGACGACATCACTTTGACCTGTCTCTGATACCCCAGCAGAAAGAGTAGATGCATTTCTGCATCTCTCCACGAGAAGTTACACAATATACTACTGTGATACTCATGATCTGTACCATCATGCTATTTATAGTCATTTAAATTTGAAAGCTACTTCTTTTTCTTTTCTTTAATTCTACTCCTTGCCCCTTTAATGGCATCCTGCTATGTCTCAGGCTTCCAATTCTCTATGTAATAGAGTGACCTTGAACTTCTGAACCCTGGCTCTACCTCCCCAGATACAAGCACATGCCTCCATCTCCAGTATATACCATTCTGAGAATCAAAACCATACTGTTGTGTGTTTCAGGCAAGCACTCTCTCAATTGAGCTATATCCCCAGCCCCAGAATGCCACTTATATTAAACAGATGGCCAAAAACCCCCACTAATTAAAATTAAGCACAAATATATAGTCTGTGGTTGAGAAATTCCAACTGAGTATCCACAATTTTCATGCTGTAGAGAACATAAATTGAGGATAATTCATTCCTTCTAAGCTTAATTTTCTGGGCTAGGTAGGCTAAATACCCAGTTTACGATAGTCACCTCTCCACCAGCCCTGTCTATCCACCTCCGTGCCACAAATCTCTCCCATACATTCATTTCTATTCAACTTGTTTTGTGACCCAATGAGTTTATCCAGGGTCATCTGTGTGATCACAGGTCTGGGACTATCTGTTGGAGTCTGCTGAGCTCAGCTGTGGTGTCTTAGTTATGGTTACCATTGCTGTGATGAAACACCATAACCAAAAGCAAGTTGGGGAGGAAAGGGATTGTTTAGCTTACATATCCTGAACCACAGTCCATAGAGAAGCCAAGGCAGGAACTCAAACAAGCCTGGAATCTGGAGGCAGGAGCTAATGCAGAAGTCATGGAGGAGTGTTCCTTACTGGCTTGCTCATCCTGCTTTCTTATAGCATCACCAGCTTAGGGGTAGCCCCATTTACATGGGATGAGTCCTCTCAGATCAGGCACTAATTAAGAAAATGCCCATGGGCTGAACCACAGCCTAGTCTGATGGAGGTGTTTTCTCAGCTGAAGTTCCCTCCTCTCAGATGACTTTAGCTTGTGTCAAGTTGAATTAAATGAGATTTCCCGGATAAACTGGGGGCATGGGAGAGAGGTAAAGGGGATGGGATGGGAGATAATAATGTGCTGGAACAGGATATGATGGTCCAAGGGCTGGAGGGACAGAGTGGGAGAGCAATGAAAGAGAGATCTTGGTAGAGAGGGACACAATGGGGGTAGGAAGAAACCTGATGCTGGAGAAATTTCCAAGAATCCACAAGGATGATGCCAGCTTAGACTCCTAGCAATATTGAAGAAGATGCCCAAACTGGTTTTTCTCTGTAATCAGATTGGTGAATACCCCAATTATCGTCATAGAGCCTTCATTCCGGAACTGATGGAACCAGATGCAGAGAACCACAACCAAGCATTGGTCCAAGCTCCAGGAATCCAAACAAAGAGAGGGAGGAGGGAATGAGCAAAGGAGGTCAAGATCATGATGGAGAAATCTCCAGAGCCAACTAAACCAAGCTTGTAGAAATTCATGAACTCTAGACAGACAGTTGTAGAGAATCCATGGAACTGAACTAGGACCTCCATGTGTGGGAGACAGTGATGAAGCTGGGACTATCTGAGGGGCCCCTGGCAGTGGGACCAGGATCTATCACTGGTGCGTGAGCTAGCTAGTTGAACCCCATTACCTATGGTGGGATGCCATGCTTAGCCTTAATGCAGGTAGGAGCGGCTTAGTCCTGACCCAACTTAATTTGCCAGACTCCTCAGGGGAGCCCCTGCCCATTGGGAAGAGTGGATGTGGAGGTGACTGGAGGAGAGACAAGAAGCGAGGGCAAAAGGAGGGTGGGAGAGAGAACTGTGGTTGGAATATAAAATTAAATAAATGAATGAATGAAAATCTAGATAACACAAGTGGGCATACACCTAAAGATAGCCAATAGCCATTTTCCTTCTCCTAGAATCTATAAGTAGCCAGTAGTTCAGCTGTCAAGAGTAAGGCCCAGGGAGCTGCTTTCCCTTACAAGACTGAATGTTGGCAGAGTCTGTCCTGTGGACCCAATGCAGGTAAACACAGCTGTGGTAAGTTCCTGGTTGCAGTGATGGTGTGGAGTTTCCAGACTGACTTTTCACAGCCCTTCTCCCTATCTTTCAGCTCATGTTCTTCTGCAGTGTCCTCTGAGCCTTAAGAGCAGGTAGTACACACAGCTTGTTTAGGGTTGAGCCCATGATCCTTGCTCATTCTGTGTCTCCTGGGTGGCTCTGAGCCTCTGTGTTCACAGCCATTTATTGTGAGAAGAGGCCTCTTCCATTACGACTGAGAATAGCTATTGTCTATGGATATAAGCGAAGATAGAAGCAGTTTGCTGCAATTTCAGATTAGTTAACCATAAGCAATATGCTGTGCACTAGGCCTATGACTCCCAAGACTTGGGTTGTTAGCCAGACCTACAATACCATGTGTGAGTCCCTCCACTGCCTTGGGCTTCCAAATTCAACCCGAGTTATTTCAATTTCTTTTTTAGCTGATACATAAGAATATAATTATTTCAGTGATTCACTGAGACATTGCATGGTGCTTAAATCAACATAAGCATGTCTGTCCCTTCAAACATGTACCATTCATCAGGAAAAAAGTCAAAAGTCTAACTTGTGTCTTTCTAGTCCACCTACCTACTATTCACTAGAACACCAGAACTCTGAAGTCTTCCCCAACTCTATATATTTTCCATGGAGTGTCCAAAAGTTTGAGGTAGCATAGGCTAACTGTTTTGCTGTAGCCTAAAAATTATAGAGGTCTTAGATAGTGTTCTACCACATCTTTAGACTTACATGTGTAAGCATAAAACTGTGCATAAAACTGTGCATATCTTGCCTTGTAGGCTTTCTGGTGCAATGATAGCATGCTAGCTGACCATCCACGACATGAGAGTTCCTATTAGAACAATCGGCTGTTGTGATTGTTCTGCGTACCTCTTTCATTTTTGGTCACTGGCTGGAGCTTTCTTGAATGGTTCCCTTGTGGCTACCTGTATATTATTATTTTAGAGAAGATCTAGTCACCTTTTTGTAAGCCCCAAGAAACTAAGATCCTCTGATCCAGGACCAGCACCTGGATGGCCCTTGGGGATCAATTTAAGGAGGCTTCTCCAGGAGAAGACACCACTGAGTTTTCCTAAGATTGGTCTTTGTACTGTAGGCAAGGAATGATTAAACTAACCTCAAATATTAGATTTGTTTCTGACATTCATTTTGCCATGTAAAAGCATTAGGTCAGACACTAACATAGCTTGAATACTGTAGGAGGTTCTTTGGAGTGTGATCTTTTGGATGTAATGAAAGCTACACCGTGCTAGCTGGCCATCCAAGAAATAAGAGTTCCTATTAGGACAATTGGCTGCCCTAGAATGTGCTTCAAACACAACATGCACGCTAGCAGCACCTTGTTGATAGTTAAGTATTTTAAATTAAATTTCACCTTGAAGACGTGGAGATATGGGACATAAATGGTTTTGAGGGAAGAATACTTTGCTTATGTAAATCCTGACATTCTACAAAAATATAGGATATTTGATCATTAAGAACATCATCTTTTCAGACCCTCTTGGTCTTTGCTTGTCTTTGGTGCCATGGAAAATCCTCTGCTAATAGAATCATGTAACTGAACTAACAGTGGCTACCAAACAGCATTTTTTCCCTTTGGTGCTACATTTGAGTAAAATGATTTTTCAAAAGGTCAAAAGGAGAAAGCCTACCAGAGCAGAGACTGGCCAAAGAAATAAACATTTATACATTCTTGGAGTGTGAATTCCTACAAAACCCTGTTGAGAGTGGGAACATGCAATATGTCTGTAGTCAAATATGATTTGTAGAGATTGGGCCTTTCCTACTTCAAATTCTCTCAGTCGCTGCCAAGGGAGCATGAAAAATAAATTTTGTTTGTAGAGCCACAGCAAAGGACCACAGTGACACAGAGACAGTGAGTTGACCTCTGCCTTCCCTGCCTTTGGCCATCTGCCCGGGCTGCTGCATGCCCACAGCGTAAGTGCATAGCACAAACAGGGCTGTGTCACACAGTGGAGTCTCATCATTTTAATTTGACATTGCTTCTTGTTGTGTCTTAAACATGGCCCATGTTTCGAAGCTGGTGTCACTTTTCTAATTGCAAGAAATAAATAAATAAAAAAAATAAAAAAGTGGAGACAAGAATCCTGTTTGGTACAGAAACCATGTGGCAATTACATGAGCCGGCATGTGTGAACTACTTTGCAAAGAATGGATTTTGGGTGGAACTTCCCCTGTTAGGCCATCAAATGCTTCTCCTTTCCTTCCACAAGCCCATCCTTTATATACCTCACAAGGATTACCCACTGTCTTCCCTGAAAGCAGAATACCTAATGCAACAAACTAACTAGTCTGCCCAAGAGCGACAATCCAGGAGCTAGATCTTTTGCAAATGCAATTTTGAGTTCCGGTTCACTCTGTCTTGCACTACAAGCAAGGACTTTGCTTAACACATAGCAAAGACTTTGATGTGTGAATTGGTATATGGGCTTAAGAACCTTCCTGGGGAAAAAAAGACCTCTGTCATATCTTTACAATGTCTCACCATCAGAAGCACTAAGATGGTCTTCAGTGTGTCGACACTAGTCTCCAGAAGAACAAATGGGATTCAAGGGCCTGAATTTAGGCTCCAGGAGTAGACATGTTTTCAGTTCATCATTAGAACAAGGCCAAGGGCCCCAGGACACAGAGCCCTGACCTTTGTGATCTCAATGTTTCCTATAAAGAGCTCCTGCAGTATGAGAATAAAGTCCAAAACTGCAGCTCAGAAACTCAGGCATAGGACACTTCCCAATTTTCTATTAATTTTATGAAAAGGTGTCAATTCAGTAGCGTAAAGCAACCCACATGATTAATGGACGTCATTAAGGGATTTACTCATATCCTCTTTAAGGCCCTCGAACATATTCATAATTGCTGTTTTGAAGTCCTCGTCTTGTGCTTCAGCTATATTGCACTCTCAGAGTCTACTATAATAGAGTTATTGACTTCTGGGAGAGACATATTATCTTGGCTGTTTGTGTTTCTGTGCTGGAATCTAGCTAACTGGAGTTATGGTGATTGAGGTATTTCTTGGTCTCATCATCTGGTCTTGTACTCTGGTGTTTGGCTTTTCTGTTGTTTGGTTGCTGCTGTCCTAGGCAGTGTGCTGGATGTGGGGTCCCTGGTAGAGAGGGTTCTGGGAAGTAGTTATTGATACAAAGGATGGAGATGGGCTAGAATGGGCTGGGGGGGCTGGTGGAAAATAGCTAAGTTGGATCCACACCAAGAGGCAGAGTTTCCAGGGAATCAGCCCACATGGTTAAAAATGGCCAATTTCTGGTAGCCAGCATGCATGGCAGCAATGGAGTGAGTACAAGCATACTTATCATCTACCTTAAGCAGGGGAGATTGAAGTGGGAGAACGAGATTACGTGTTGAAATGAAGATGTTTCAGGGACATTTTACTGGATTCTGGGTCATGTGAACAAGACAATTTTAAGAGAGCAGTTAGAAAACAATTGTAGTATTTCTTCTGAGTCTCTAACAAACTACCCAGCAGAAACAATGATAAAGAAAAAAGATATATTTGGTCTCATGGTTTCCGTTCTTCATGGGGGTGGAGACAGAAAGACTGAGCAGATCTACAGATGGCAACAGGAATGTGTGGTGGAGGTTATTCACATCGTGAGAGACTGGGAAGCCATACTTGAGCTGGGTAGGGGACAGTCTTGAGAAGTTTATGCCTAGTGACCTACTCTGCTAGTTAGGTCCCACCTTCTTTCTAAGGGTTCCCTTAGAAAGCCTCCTAAGTTATACCACCGGCTGAGGATCAAGAGTTCAAACCAGGAGCCTGTGAGGGACATTTGAAAGTAAAACCATAGCAAGCCATAATACTTACAGAATGCTATGCAGAGCGGTCATACTGCTTACATTGTACTAATCCATGTATTCGTCATCCCATTTATTCATTCATCATGCATTTATTATTTTATGTCTGCACTCATTAAGTAGGCATTGAGGTGTTGTTTAGAGAGCTTTACAAAGCATGATTTTTGCTGACATGGGCACTGAAATGTTTTACTCTGTGTGTGGCCAGGCATTTATGTTTACAGATTTCTGGAATAAAAGGGCACATGTACCTGTCACAACTTAGCTTTAATGCAGTAGCTGCTACTTAACACAGACATTTATTTGGCAAAACAAAGTACTTTGGCTCTAAAGTACACCATTTGGAGAAGAAAACCAAAGAAAGCCTGCCCTGGTTGCCCCTTCATCAGCTGATAAAGGCGGTTCAGTATCAGATCAGCACCCACGAAAGGACCAGTTACCTTTTCTTCTGATAACAGCAAGGGAAACGGCACCAGGAGAGGTGCTGACACCAGTACCTGTCCTTATCACCAAGTGATGAATACCGTTGCCACTCAGGCCTCGTGATTCTGGAATAAGGGAATTCCCGCCTGCCTTGGATTATCGGCCATGCCAGCATCTGCTCAACAAGAATGTTGTTGCCAGCACAGAGGCCGAGGCTGACTATGTCTGTGGATCTGATGTCTTTCCCCCTTTTTAGTCTTATACTTTGCTGTTGGCTCCTGAGATGCAGGAATAAACATGTTCTTTGGATGCAAGAAGACATTCAATCCGCATTGCCCAACTAAGGTGATCATTTCAAAGCATCCCAGCATCCTCAGAAAAACCCTTGAACACCTCCAAGGAATGAGGAAGGAGCCTGCTGCACTTACTTAAACATTCCTATCCACAGGGGCATCTCGCTAGGATAGTCTAATCAGCAGCCAGGCAGCCAAGTCTCCCATAGCTTATGGTCAGCCAGCCCCCAGGCTCCTAGGAAGATGGCAGAGAGGGTCGGGTTGACAGATTGGTTTTGCTGTCTTAATGAGCATAAATTAACTGATTTTTCTGAAAAACCCCTCTGGGTTCTGATAAGCAAAACATCATTCACAGCATGACATTCTTTCTTGGGGCCTCACTTGTGTCTTTGTATGTATGCTTACAGTCCAGTCTGCCTATTCCAATTTATGCCTAGTTATTATTTTTGTTTGTTTTTCTTTTGTCACAATAACATAGCATCACAATTTTCCTTTAAAACACGGACACAAGAGCTCAGAAAACAAAGGCAATCTCAGCAGAGGCTGGTATCCACTGCCTGGTCATTCTGAGTACTGGTTAATACTTGCTTCATTGTAAATGTTTGTGTGTGGGGGCAGAGGAGTGGGCCTGATTAAAAGATCGTCACATTTGGTGATGACTTACTTAATGTCACTTCAGATTCTTTTTATGACCCCATTAGCCATCTAGGGAATTTGCTCATACCTGTAAGTTTCTTTATATTCAGATCCTTTGTTAGGTAAGTCAAGCAAACCATTGAACACCAGGAGATTCTCTCTCTCTCTGTCTCTCT
>LOJH01000892.1:19928-54378 GCA_001685095.1 Ellobius talpinus | reverse complement strand
TGTGTGTGTGTGTGTGTGTGTGTGTGTGTGTGCAGATGAGAACACTTGGTGCACACACTTTTGAGTATCTGTATCCATAGGTGTGACAGGAAGCAAAGGATACCCTAACTAGAAGGAGATTCCAGGATGCTCCTGACCATTGGAGCCTTTAAAGTATTACTGCTTACTTCTTCCATTCTACCCTATGGGATTTGTCCCCACTTTTTATATGGCTACCACCTCTCGATGATATTCCCCATTATACAGTAGAGACATGAAGGACATCCAGAGGGTTGTGGTGTCTTTAGGCAGTCCTATGACTAAGGAAAGAGGGTTATTCTTATATAACACTGTAGTTTATTTTTCAACGCCATACAAGTGCTTATGGTTTTTGGTACTTCCTCATGATTAAGGAAAGAAAGTATCTGGTAAATAGTTGTACACATGAAAACAGTCTGCTATTGCAAATATACCATATTTTCCATCACTGAGGCAGCTACAGCTGCAATGGCAGAGACTGTGGCAGCCTGCTCTCTGGAGCATCTGGTCAGTGTCTACAGACTGGTGAATTACACAGACACAAGAAGGATGACAGCTCCTGCACGTAGACATTTTTTTAAGAATGGCATTTATTCTACATCTGATTTCTTTATTCTCTTGCTTGGGTATACGTGGTCAGTTTCCCAGGTTTCCACTTGGTTCTTCAATAGTTGAAGACACAATATGACAGTTACTTTACCTGTCAAATATGTCAATCCCAACTATACATTCAGAGATGAGAGAAAGGCCCATGGATGGTGCTTATCCTTGGGGCCAGTAGACTTACGAAGTCAGACTTTCAACCAGGACTCCATTTGTAACTTATCCCTTGAATATTCTTCAATCCAACAAGAAGCCATTAAGAAACCTTCAGTCGCCGGGTGGTGATGGTGCATGCCTTTAATCCTAGTACTCAGGAGGCAGAAGCTGGCAGATCTCAGTGAGCTCTAAGCTGACCTGATCTTCAGAGCTAGTTCCAAGATAGCCAGGACTATACAGAAAATCCTTGTCTCAAAAACAAAACAAACAAACAAAAACAACAAAGATACCTGGAGTCCCCACCTGAATCACCATTGATTCAGACTGAATTTAATAGTTTTCAGAACCAACCTCCCTCCCTCTCCCCCATTCTCATTCTCTCTCTCTCTCTCTCTCTCTCTCNCCCTCCCCCCTTCACATGGTCATTGACCAGCACAGCTATCACTATGATATGTACTTTGGCTGTTTCCAGATAGTTCCTCCTGGGAGCCCAGTTTTCTCTCTTGTCAATGAGCTCTGTATTTCAGGACAACTCAAGATCTAGAAACTGCACAAGCGACAGTTAAGACCTGTGAGACTGACAGCCCTGATCTGCAGTTTAGCTAGAACTATTAGCTTTGTATTGCTTCTAAATGTGTATCTAATTTATTTTCCACACGCAGGCCCACTTGGAGCCATGCTCTCATTGCCAGGAGTGGAGCAAGAATCGTGACTTTCTGGACTTGGTTGTTGAAACGGTGTCACACAGCACCAGTTGTTTGGGGGTTGTATCATCCTGTTGTTCTAGGTCAGCCTTCTACACCCTTTCCCACCATGGACCTTAGCCTTCGAAGAGCTATCACTGTAGTGACTACCTTGGTCCCAGCAGCTGTGATTAGAAGTAGTGTCAGGTTGGCTGTGCACCTGTCAGTTACTAAGTGATGCTGTTCCCCCTGTTGCCTCTGTCCTTGCCTAAGGGGTGTCCTCTGGCCATTGCTGTGGAGTTCAGTCATCCCATGGCTCTTCTGACCTTGTGCCATAGCTCAGTTACAGGACATGTATTGCTTCGGGAAAGCTGTGCTCCTGGACAAGGAGACCTTCTGCAGCAGAGGCAGATCCGGAAGGAGTTACCTGCAGAGTGCAGAGGCAGACCCGGAAAGAGCTAACAGCACAGTGGTGTCTGCTGACGAGATCCCCTACAGATGGCACATGCTTTGTATGAGGGATCTGAGCAGCGGATCTCCACTCCTACCGCCAGCCATGAAGAGGCTTCGTGCTGATGTTATTTTACAAGAACTATTTGTAGAAACTGGATTTACATGATCACAGTGGATGGAACTGCTACATTTGCACACTGTGTACAGAAGCCTACAGAGACCTGCCTTCTTATTTTGCCTCCAGACTTAGGATACCTTTCTGAGTGATATTGCATTTTGTTATATGAGTTGAAATGTTTGAAATCAATCAGTAGTCCTTATAAAGAAATGAGTTACAAGAGACTCTTTGGGGGTTCTTTAGCTGGATGGTCCAACCATCTGTCTACTCCCCAGATACTGTCAGGAACCACAGTAAACCAGAATGCCAATTAAAATGATACCAGTATGGTGTCCTGTTGTCGGGCATGCATGTGGTAATTGTGTTTAGCTCTGTGCAGGGAACCTAAAACATTAAAGTCAAGACTAAATTATATTAATTATCTTATTGACCTGATTGAGTTTTGATGCTAATACATTGTTAGACTGATTTTTAAAATATGATATATAGAATAAACTCATTTGTTGTATTGTATTTTGTTTGTGTTCTGACAAATAAAGCTTGCCTGGAGAGCAGAGGGTGGAGCTAGCCACTAGTTAGCCCTGGAAGCTGGGCAGTGGTGGCCCATGCCTTAAATCCCAGCATTCAGGAGGTGGAGACAGGAAGGGGTAAGTGGAATATAGACAGGATCTCAGCTTTCGAGACCAAGGAACCAGGCAGGTAGGAAGCAACTGGTTCTCTGATCTTTCAGGTTCCTCCAACCCCTGCCAATATTTGAGTCCAGGTTTTTATTGACTAAAATTAATTAGATTCACACTTCATTCGTTTCCTACTTAAAAGTGCTTAGTGTTTTCCCACTATCCTCGAACGTGCAAATTTGCAAATGTTAAGTCAGAACTAAGCATAATCTGATTCCAGCCCCAGCCACCCACCCTTGCACCCCACACCCAGCTCAGCACCTTAGGAGGGGCAGCAGACTAGAGTAGGGAGTCCCAGCCCCAGCCGCCCCCTCCACCCCACACCCAGCTCAGCACCTTAGGAGAGGCAGCAGACACAGAGTAGGGAATTCCACTCCTAGCCACCCCCCTCCACCCCACACACCACTCAGCACCTTAGGAGGGGCAGCAGACATAGAGTAGGGAGTCCCAGCCCCAGCCACCACCCCCCAACACCCCAGCTTATCCCCTTGGGAGAAGCAGCAGACATAGAGTAGGGGGATCTCCCAAGAACTATAAAGAATGCATTCACCGTCACTGAACTGTATGTTTAAAAAAAGTTTAACACACAATGGTCTGGCTATGGAATATCCTCAAAGGTCCTGATGTTAAATGCCTGCTCCCCATTGTGACGCTATTGGGGGGTGAAGCTTTCCATAAGAACTAGGGTCTGGAGGAAGGTCTGTAGATCACTGAGGGCATGCTCTTGAAGGAACTTGTGGGACCTGAGCCTCTCCTCCTCTCACCTTTGCTTTCTTGCCTCGAGATGAGAGAGCAGTTTAACTTTACCAAATGGTTCATGCTTCTCATTATCTAGTAATGTTTTAGAAGCCCAGAGGTTCTGGTCAGCCAGAAGTTAGGTTGGAATCTCCTGTCAACGTCAAATACCTTATTGTCAGGTATTTAACAGCTGCATAAAGTTAACTAAGGCACTACTCATTCAATCTTCCTTTCAGAAATAACCTGTTAGCAAAAGCAAAAGCAGCCTTTGTTGCCTAAGGGGGTTTCTGCTATACTTTCAGTCTCCCCCATGGAACCTGGTATGCTCAGATGTAGCTCAGGAGTTCCACTGTCAGCAATGAGGGTTGTTCGCACCAACTGGCTTCCCTTGCTTGAGGGTGAGCAAGCACTGCGTTCCCTTTCCCCATATGCTATGCTTCATGGGAAGGCCTTGAACCAAGCCTAGATCATCTTGTTGCTGTATTTCTCCTGCTTCCCTGACCCCAACACCATCTGATGCATAGACAAAGGACTGCTCTGCCAATAAATACAAGCCACTCAGTCCCCAAACACCAAGGTATTGGTTGTCCTTGGATCTTCCTTTGGTCTCTCCCAGGTCTGCTTTAAATTGATCTCTCTTTCTCTAGCTATGACAATACCTGCAGTGTCAGCTACCATGCCTTCCCCTTTACTGGCTCCTCTGGGTCTCTTTGGTAAAGAGCATTTCCCTCTCTCTCAGGTAGACACTGCACGACTCTCTCAAATTGATGTACACGGCAAGAAAATCAGCATCTTGGCCTCCTGTTGTCCTCAATGTTCAGATTTATATTCCGGTTAAGATGTTTGCACAATGGTGTATCTAAACCCTTTGGTTCAAAACAGTAAAAATCCATCTCAGCTCTGCTCACTATCATGGGGAGGGACAGCAGGAAGTGGGACCAGGGGCAGAGCTGAATAGGAAAACTTCTAATAGTCACAGCTTGAGTAAATAAACTGTGACAAAATACCAAGGGACAGAATGACAGGACAAAGTTATACCCCCGCCACACTTGGCACTCCTCAGCAGTGAGTGCTCGGCTAGATAGACCACAGAATGGTAAGGCTGACTTGAGTGAGCATGCTCAGACCCTACATTATTGATTCACTTAGGGCTGTGTGCCAGGTTTCGCTTCTAGCCCATAGGAAACTAATCAAATTAATGGATGCTGCTGCTGGTACTTATCAAATGCCATTAAATTATAACTCTTTCATGAATAATTCTAAACATTGACTCAGAGCAATTGATTACAGGAACCACGTATTTCAAACAGGAGGAATAATTGATGCCACTAACATGTAAATAGGCTTGCAAAAGAATCCTGAGTTACCAGTTATCAGAGCATATCGGTTCATTTGGGTTGGAGAGCTTCTCACTGATGTTTGGTTTTCAGTGTTGACTTCCAGAGAACATGTAAAACCTGCAAACTTGTTCATTATCTCAGCTCCACTGACTAGTGTCGCAATTAAATACAATTAAAACCTGCTGAAAAAATGACATACAGTGTAGACACTATATTTCCTTCCTCTAAAACAGTGGTTCTCAACCTGTGGGTTGAGACCCCTTGGGGGGTGTCAAATGATCCATTCACAGGGGTCATTTAAGATGGTCAGAAAACACAGACATTTACATTATGATTCATAACTAGAAAAATTACAGTTATAAAGTAACAATGAAAGCAATTTTATGGTGGAGGGGCACCACAACATGAGGAACTGTACTAAAGGGTTGCATCATTAGGAAGGGTGAGAACCACTGTTCTAAACAATGCACAGTCATTATGTAAATGCCCACATAGTCAGGCACAGCTAACTCACCATTGCCAGTCTTTAGGAGATGTGAGCACTAGGTGAGGGCACAGCAGTCCAACATCAAAAACGAGATCTGTGGACCCTTGGTTGCCCACTATGACTAGCGGCTGATTTTTTAAAGCAGTCTTTGTGTTTTGTCTGATTAGGTTTCTCAGTCTTCCCTTCATGGCATATACCTCCCTGTTTTAATTGTGAGCTACTCTCTTTTAATTAGATTCTTTTGAGTTTGCTATCCTTATCCTACCTCTGACATATTGTCTTAGTTACTGTTCTTTTGCTGTGATAAAATTCCATGACCAAGGCCACTAAGAAGAAGAGCACTTGATTTGGCTTACAGCTTCCACTGAGAGCTCACATCCTGATCTGCAGTAGCAAGGCAGAGAGAACACTTAACCAGGAATGGCATGATTCTTTTGAAACTTCAAATCCCACTCCCAGTCACACACTTCCTCCAACAAGGCCACACCTCCTTATCCTTCCCAAACAGTTCCATCAACTGAGGACCAAGCAAATATATGAGCCTATGGGGATCATTCTCATTCAAACCACCATACATATCAAATGTAAGAAATGATCCCCCTTCCCAACTTAAACTATAAAATTTGACTATAAGAACACTATAACATCTGTTGGGGGAGAGAATCAGGAAATATTGCACTATTCAAATGAAGCATGTAGCTTCAAAGTATAGTATCTGTTCACTTTTTATTGAGTTCAGTAAATGGATGCATAAACCCTCTCCATATCCTAAGCCATTATGATACTAAAGATTAAATAGTATTTACACACACACACATACACACAGAGAGAAGAATAATAAAGATTCCATAGTAGGTAAACATTAGGACACATAGAGTCTCAATGAGGAGGTACTCAATCATACATTGGAAGGTGATGAAACATACCATACAAAAGATAATAGTTGAGTTGATTCAAAGTTCCAATGAAGAAACATAAGCTGCTAAGGCAAAGCAGGGCCAAGTGTACCTTGCCTTTTTTTGAACTATTAAAAGTTAAATGTTACTGGATGGATAGAACCCACAGTGCAGGGAAAGGAAACAAAAGAAAGGATATGGAATTCTTAGTTCCAGACAAGAATGAGCATTAATGGTTCTCAAGTTCATGTTCATAGAGAATCACTGATGAAACTGACAACTCAGCTTAGCTTTAGTTCTGCCTGAAACCCATTGCATCACAACTTCAAGTATAAAACATACCTGAGTGCATTTCACTGATGTGGGATATCCTTCTGGATATGTGTGGCTTTTATTGGTTGATGGATAAAGCTGTTTTAGCCAATGGCTTAGCAGAGTAAAGCCAGAGATATAGAGAGAAAGTAAGCAGAGTCAAGGAGACACCATGTAGATGCCTCAGAAGACAGATGCCAGAACCTACTGGAAAGCCACAGTCTCATGGCAAAACATAGATTAATAGAAATTGGTTAATTTAAGATTTAAGAGCTAGCTAGAACTATGTCCTGAGTTACCAGCCAAGCAGTGTTGTAATTAATATAGATTCTGTGTGATTATTTAAGTCTGAGCAGCCGGGAAATGAAAGAGCCAGTCTCTGGTTACATTGCACACGTGTTCTTCTGACTAGCTGAATGGCATTTCCCAGCATCCCTTGCAGGTAGGCAAGCACTACAATTGAGTCATGGCCAGTGGACTGCATTAAATTATATTCAACTCAAGTCTATTCTTGACCCTCCCTAAAAGCCATCTCTTTCTTCTTCAGCCATCTGTGTACTTGGAAGACTCTAAGACCCTGCAGCTTCCAGAGCACTAGAAATACCCCAGTCCCTGAGTCCTGGTATAGGAGAATGGGAGGTTTCCCCAGAGAACACTCAGTTCAGTGCAACATGGCAAGAAATGATTTCTTACCCTGTTAAAGTGTTGTCATTTCTGGGGCTGTATACAGAGCTTAGAACGCTTGGTAACTAAATGAGTGATGTGCTATGGTGATGTCTGTGCTTTGGACACATTGTTCTTCTGTGCAGCGTGGCTTGCCCTGTAGAAGGTGAGAGTTGGGAAGGCCAATTAAGGCCAGCTCAGCTATTCTCAGAAAGGCTGATGAGCTCTGTGCAAGGCAATGACAATGGCCAATATGATGAATAGATGGGTCAACGAAGGCATCAGATAATAACATTTTTTCATCTAAGGACTTTTTGGAAAAGGAGTGATAGATCATCTCAATTTTCTGACATATTTTAAGCACTAGATGCTTATTCCCAAACTGAAGAATACAATTTGTTCCAAGGTAAATTTTGTGGTTATAAAAATCTAAGTAATAGTGTGGAGTTGTTGGCCCTGATTTGGCCATTGGTCTCTCTCCCAAATTGTACAAAATCATTCTAGCATAACTTTTTTGGTGTAGATCTTTTCTATTGTGCTTAGCTTAAGGCCAGTTGGACTATATAGATAAAAGACTCTGAGCAAGTATGTCTGTAAGCTGTGTGGAAGAGCATGATCCTGGCTTACAATATCATTGACTCTAAAAAGCATCACACAGCTTACTGGAAATGTTGCCCTGATTCCATGGCAACAAGGGTGGGCTCTTCCTAGAGCAGTGGTTCTGTACCTTCCTATGCTATGGCCCTTTATTACAGTTCCTCATGCTGTGGTGACCCCCAACCATAACATTATTTTGCTGCTGCTTCCTAACTGTAACTTTTGCTATTGTTATGAAACATGATGTGGATATGTGATATGCAATCCCCCGAAAAAGGGTCATGATTCACAGGTTCAGAACCCCAATTATAGACCATCAGGACTGGGGTGACATTCTGATTCAGAAACGGTTGCCTCAGTTGCATGATAACATGGCAGGAACAGCTAAAGAATTGAGCTCAGGTGTTTGTGCCATCTCTTTAAGTACTGGAGAAATAGCACATGCACTTCAGGATTTGTGAAAGGTGGGGAATTACTGACAAGACCAGAAAGTCCTGCTAAGGGAACCTGGGAAAGAGGTCATTGAAGGAAGGCAATGATTTAGAACTTCAAAGCCTTAGGAAATGCTGGAGAGTAAGTCTGGTCTAGCAGCTCTGACAGATTACAGCCATTGATTTAAGAGAACATAGCCACTTGCATTAGGCTAAGAGATCTGAACTCTAGAAAGCTGAAAGGGTTTAGATTTCAGCTTGTAGGGCTCAAAGGAGGAATGAGAGATGGGAAATTGGGAGCAGAGAACCCAATGGTGTTCAATGGTTGCATCACTTTGGAGACGCTGGTGAGGTGAAGGCAAACTGAGTGGTTCTGCTGAGGGCTAGCCCTATAGGGGCCTGGGGGCCTTCACCTCCACACAACATTCTTTGGGGAAGCTGCCACAATCACAGTCTTAATGATCCTCTTCAAAAGCCTACCAGCTATCCCAGTCCTGGGATGAGACTAAAGCTCCTGGTGCTCATGGGGGCACCTTCATATCCAGGGGTGACCTGTCATGGATAGCTTGTTCATCTCACTTGAGGAAGGTGTTTGAAAGCAACCCACTTTAAGTGATCACTTTGATCATGTTTAAACATGATCTATTCCTTCGCTGTCATTCACCTGGGGCATTCAAAACATTGTCTACCCTCCTCCAGTAAAGTGAAATCTTCAGAGAAACCAATGCCAAAGCTAGACACTGTGCTGGTACCAGTTTGTGTTGTGGGTTTTTGACTGTACATAAAACACCTGGCATTGAACTCACTGTGTCTTCCATTTAATCTAACCGTGTCTGTTTTAATCATGTGATGTCGAGGTTGTAAATCGCAGCCCAGCAGGCTCCAGAAATTCCTGTGAAATACTTAGCCTAGGTTCTTGAGATGTAAGAATAGCCAGAAATCAAGCATCTTGTGTTTCTGTAACTATTTCGAAGTCGTCCATCACAGGTTATGTGTGAAACAGCTAGTTTTCATGGGTATGAGACGTGACATAATAGGAAAATTAGAGGGCTTGGCAATCAAAAAGACAGCTCTTTAAAATCCGGACTCAGCATCTGGCTAGCTTTGTGATCTTGGGGTTCTCAGTGACCATCTCTGACCCTCGGGTTCATTATAGAGTGTAATTACTCCCATTCACCTCCCATGGTGATGGTTAATTTGAGAATTAAATAAGATAATTAATTTGCCTATGGAAATTATTCAGAATGATAGTGTCATTAGCCTGACAATGGAGGGAAGATTGGGGTGAGAGTAACAAATGTATCAAGGCTGGGGTCATCTACAGAATTGTGACTGTCATTCTGTTTTGTTACACCTGAGCTTCTGAGGTTGGAAAAATCCCAGTTGCTGGTAGTGAGGCTCGCCAGCCCACTCTGCCTGTTTGTTCTTCCGCCTTTCAGAAGCAGTAAGTATCACATTTGTCTTTCTTAACTCTGCTGCTCACTCACATTGTTAGCTTTACCTTTGACCTTTGTTTCTCAGCTTTTCATCCTCTCCTTCCAGATGGAACCAGGCTCTCTGGGGCCAGATATGGAATGATGTCAACACTAGCCCATTCAAGAAACCAAACAACCAACTTTTTTGTTACTTTTTTGACTGGACATATTTTTCTGAATGTCTTACTTAGCCCACAAGACCGCTGGACTCACAAGATGTGATTGGTGAAGTTTTTTGTACAAGCCCCTTATCCTTCCCTGGAGTTTGTTTATTATTTTACATCCTGATTGCACTTTCCCCTCTCTCCTCTCCTCCCGTTCCTGTTCCCTCCCCGCTACCTCCCCGTTGCCCCCTCCCTGCCTGTAGCTTTAAAGTTTGCGCACAGTAAAATTACCATTTCATTTCTAAGCCTCAGTTCTAGTAGTTGCTACTTGGCCTCCACCATCTGCCTCACCTTCCCTTTCTATTGTGAATGCCTACCTCTTTCTGGCCATCTACAACCAGCTCTCTGGTGGTTCCAAAGATGATGCAAGTACTGGGGATATCAATTGCAGCAAGCCAAATACGTAGGAGCTCAGTTTGTGTATGTACTGATTCGCCCCAGTCATTTGTACGGCATATTTACCAGGCAAAGTAGGCTCAGCCAGAAGAGTGACAGTTCATCATCTGCAAGTCTGAGATGGGCTTGCTTGCTTGCTTTTTTGTGGGTGGGGCTGGCTAACACACCGCAGGCAGTTCTTGGGAGACAAAGGCAGAGGAAATCAGGCCAGACAGTCAGGGTACTGTCTCAGCAGAAAAGGTCAGTATAACCACAAAACCTCATATGAAGTTTCAGGACCAATAGTAGTCTTAAACATAGGGATCAATTCTGAGTGAGGACAGAAAAAACGATAAATAATGGTGGCGTTCTTGGGTCTTGACTTGAATAACCCAGTCGGCATCATGGGCTATCAGCTAATAGTGATTTATCACTGTTGTCTTTCTCATATTTCATATTGGGTTGTGTTGGTGACCCAAAGGGCAGTCAGATACTGTAATGGAAGGCTTACGAGGCCCTGGGGTGACATGAAGCAGGTTGACCCCAACTCCACCTCCACATCTGAGTGCTTGGAGAGGTTCTGCACATTAGATGTGAAGTCTGACACTGTGAGAATTGATTGACCCATGGGGAGAATAGAGAAGAAATCATTCTTAACAGCTCTAGTCAGTCAGTGCTGATCTTAGATGCTAAATGGCAAAAGAACACTGTAAGTGGTCACCATGGAGAGAAGATGGGAAACCAGCTATGGCTTTGTGATACAAATGGAATGGCCATTTGGTGGTGAGGGCTATATCCAAGTGTATATTATCATGTCTAAATTTATAGAGTTTGTTTAATTTTCCAATTAAATTACTAATGAAGTGCTGTTTAAATATAAAATAATAAATTGTGTCAAATTAGTACAAATCCTGCACTGCATGGAAAATGCTGTAATTACAGAATAGTAGGAATACAATTGTTCGTAGTCCTTGAGCAGCACTACAATCAAGGCATTGTCACTTTCACCCTTTCAGAATTATTAGTTTATGACTTCAAATATTTATCTTAACTCTGCAAATTCCGTGTTTGCTACATCTCTTTTACACCCTTATTAAAAACAAACTATTTGGTATTCAAAAAGCCCCATAGAGCCATAGGCTGTTGCTGGCTGGTTCGGGATCCCAGACTAAACGTGAATGGATAGGATTTTAATTTTGATTTCCTTTCACTTTATAGCCTTTCCTTGGTAGACATAATGTCCAAAAGGTATAGAGAAGGAGCAAAGGGCCTCGGTGGAGATGAAAGGAAAGCTCCGGGACATGCAGCTGGGTAGGTAAGGCCTCAGCAGCTTCAGATCTTGCTTGGCTATTAAGATAACATCTCTGGAGATTATTCTGCTTGGTACTGAATGTATGTAAACATTAAATATATATTTTTGTAGTCAGCGCTCTTTCTAAAAGCACAGAAGCATCATGCTTCAGGTTTACTACTATTGTTTGTCTTTCTTATTTCTGCTAATTTGATCACCTCATTAAACCTGTTTCATTTAATACCCATATAAAAATCTTCAGTGATAATTTCAAAATCTATCCATATGAATAATAAACATCCAGTTTTAAATTTATGTATGAAAAAATGATTTTCGGAATTAATAAAAATAAAGCCCCAGGTAGAGCTAAGAATTCAATACTGTAAGCTGTGCAAATTTGGCTACGGAAGCTCATGTCAGAATCACATTTCTTTGGTCAGGGGTGTCAGTGGTTACTACAGTTAGCTTGTCCTCTCTATTTTCAGTGCCAGGGATATTTATGATTCTAAGCGCACCATGCATGGCTATTAAAGGCAAAAGAAACAGCAGGGGCATGGGTCCAACTGCTTGGTAAACAGTTATAGCAAGATGTTTATTAAAGCTGGCTCTCCAGTGACAGATAAATGCATAGTTCTGTTCTGCCTTCTAAATTCGGCATGTTGAATGCTCAAAAACATACCCGAACAAGAGAGGTTTTAAAAAATCTTTAAGACAAAAAGCAACAATGTCAGTATGTGACAGGAAAATAAATAATTTACCTTAAAAATGGTCTTCCTTCAGCTCCTCAAGAAATATGTAACCATAATTTATGAAATAAAATTAAAAGCAATTTAGGACTATACCATTTATTACCTTGCCTAGAATCAAGCTTTAAAAAATCCATTTAAATAGGTTTATGTTCAGCTAAAGCATGATTTAATCCTTTAACCAAATAGACAGACAAGCAAAACAAACCCTACATCACATAATTACTGGCATATAATTCTTATTTATTAATGTGCGGTGTTTACATCTTTAAAAAAATGAAACCCAAACAAAAATGCACACACACAAAAGACATTAAAGAGACCCTTGCACAGCATTTTCTACCACATGAGGTTTTGGTGAATGATTTCAGAATTCCCTTGCTCAACATCAACATAAACTCTTCCATTTTCCCTGCCCAGAATCATATTTACAGCAAAATTACAATATTGTAGACAGTGGGCTGTGCAACCTTCACACAATTACAACTTTAATTCCTTGGCTGTCTGGGATGTTGTGGAAATGCCAATAAATTTGAGAACTCACCCAACTGTTCCTCTTAACCTTTGTTCCCAGAGGAAAAGGGCAAGACTATTAATCAAGCAGCCATTTATCTTTAATTAGGAAAACATAATTAGGTATTATCACCTAATTGCAATTAGTGGTTGGAGAAAGTCACTTTTGTGAGCAGTGACCCATGTTGGATTACAGTTCTCTTCTCACTGGATTTTATGTTTGTATTTATATTCGGCAGTCAGCCAATAAAATTTAAAAGGCAATCACTAGGTTTCTCTACAGTCCAGCATCAAAGTCACCAACTTTGCTGCTAATCAGTAAACAAAGAGAACTTTCTACAGCCACAAGTCAGCTATGTCTATTTCCTGCTCTGACATTAAGTGTAAATCAAAATAATTGTCTAAAAAAATCCCACGTGAAATAGACTGGAGAACCATTCTACACTTCATGTCTGGTACAGTTAAAAACAGTTTAATGTCTCAAGGCACCACTATGGTTGAACATCAGATACATGGGTAGTCAGCTAATCTCCTACGCTGTACAGTCAGTAAGTAGCTTGTGCAGTTGTGAAAGAGCAATCTCTAGAGGACTGTTAAACATACAGTAGGCACGTGGATCATAATACAAATAGAAAACAATGAGTCCAGAGAAAGCATGTTGAGCACCGTTGTGGCATTGTTTGTATTTCTTTACCTAACGCTATGTAAACCTGACATTTACAAAATGAAAAGACTACACGAGCTCAGGGCTGCTCTTTGTGCTCTCGTCACCTAAGGGGCTCTAGTTCATCCGCATACTCTGAGAGGTGGTTGGGTCTTGATCAGCTTCCATCTCACCGGTTGACTCCTTCAAATGCAAGCTCAGGTTTTCTGACGTCAGATGGGAGGACTTGTAGACTATCTCATTGAAGTCAGACCTGATGCAGACCAAGGGGGGGTCATTCCGAGGGTCTTCCGCAGAGACCTGCGTGTTTTCTCGGGTGATCCCCATGTCTTTGCTGTGTTCTGAGGGCGATTTCCTTTCCATGCGAGTGTAGGCTTTATCTTGATTCTCCATGCCTTGCTCGTTTTTCAGAAACCGACCAAAGAACCAAATGAAGAATCCAAACCACACGAAAGCTATCAGACTTGGAACAAAAGCCAGACACTTGACATCTAGGCTGGCCCCTATGTACCTGCTGTGCAAGAACATGTCTCCCTCAACGTACGTTTTATTAGTCTGAGGATTAGTGTGATTGGACCTCCATTCCCAGGATAACTTGGTTCTGTTCAAATCCTTTAAACTCTCAGAGTCTTTGACTGTGTATATCTTCTGCCCTGGGCCAATGTATTGTCCGTATTCATGAGGTTTATAAAATATTTGGTTCTTCCACATATTCAGGTCCAAAATCAAGACGAGAAAGATAATTCCGTAGTTAAACCATTTACCTGCATTTAAAAGGAAATACTGGATTAATCAAAAGCTGATAAAAATTACAATAGGGTTTTCTCCATTTATTGGTATACTAGTATAAATTATTGAAGAATCAGACCTGTAGACAATTTTGTTGACATTGAAATGCTATCATAAAGTGAACTGACAAAGCAGACCGATTCAAACTGCAACAGTGGGTCTTGGAGTAATAGGATATTTTGTTTTACGTGCACCACAGCTAGATTCAAAGTCAGTCTTAGGTTCTGCTCTAGACTAGTTTAATTAGTGGTGAAAAACAGTTCTAGTGAAATTTTTAAGAAAGTCCAATATATTATTAAATATTTCTTACTGTTTCATAATTAGGTCTGGGGAAGAAATAAATCATCTTGCAATGCAAAGCACAGTAGTATATCAATTGAATTTGCATTGCTATTTGTAGAAGACCCGTTGATTACACCATTAGCTGATGAGATTCTGCTCAATAATCCCTGAGCATTCTTTTCAAGGCTTAAAAAAAGCAGACCAAATGCCCACTGAACACAATGCATTTAGGAGCTGTACAACCAAAGCTAATAAACTACTGGAAAATATCACATGGAGAGAATTTAACCACTATGATTTCCTTTTAGAATTTAAAATATTATATATGGACCAGAGAGAAAGCTCTGTGATTAAGAGTACATATTGCTCTTGCAAAGGAATCGAATTTAGTTTCTAATACACATGTCATGCAGCTCACAACGGCCTATAAAACAGCTTCAAGTGGAATTTGATATCTCTGACCTCCAGAGGTGTCTTCACTCATAAACATGCACACACACATAATTAAATATAGTCAATTAAATCATATATATATATAATGTTATTTAGTGATACGTTATTGGAATGCAACTGCACAAGGAAAGGATGTAGAAAATTTCTAAGGGATTCTAGGTTCTATTACAATTATCATTTCTTACAAGCTTTATAACATCAGATATACTATAATAAAGTTAATATCTCCCTCAAGTTTGTTGTAGCAAATGGTATGATACCTATAACAGGCTATAGAAGCTTTAATTGTAATTTTAAGTACCATGCTCTCATTGTTCAGTAATTAGAAGGTAATAAAGTTGAAGATCATAAAGTTGCTACTTCATGTGATTATGTATTTTGTGCATTGTGCCTCTTTTGGGAGAGAGATCTAGTTGTGAGGAGGTTGGGGACACTGTCTGCTCAGCATCATATCCTGTGATATGTAAAGTTGAGGGGATTCATCCTGCTCCAATACCCACCTGCTATTAGATTTAACTTACTTGCTCAAATTCTTTACAGCATCTGTTTCCTTCCATGAAATAAAAAATCCAGTATTTCTTGAAGTTAACATTCCAAGGGCGTATTAGATGCTCAGCACCATGCCTTGCTGATAATGGCACAGTTACTTTTAACACTAATGGTCAGTGTTATCATCAAAGCCTTGGTTGACTCATGACAATTTCTTTGTCTAAAGAAGAAGTTGCCACTTGGTGTGTACTGAAGAGTTTAGCTAAAGGAATTAACGCTGCTACATCTTTGTACTTTATTGTTCTTGTGGTTTGCCTCTCCTTCTGGTTGATTATTAGTATGAACCTGTTTTAGTTTTGAAGCTCTAGGCCTTCCCTGAACTCAGTTACCATATAGAACAACAATGCTCTCAACATTCCAAGTTACTGTCTGACTTAGTGTGCAAAAACAAAAATCAAACTCAAAGGTGAATAGTATATTAAACATTTATTGAACGCATACTAGGCAGTGTGTAGCATACAGCACCAGATGGTGAGATACAAGTTTCTGCCTTTCAAGGGGGGAATTCCTCATCTTGCTGGGGAAACAGGACAGAGATATAGCTGACAATAATAACAGATTGCATTTGAGAGATGGTAATGAGGGATACAAACCATAAATGCAAAATTGAGAACATGGAATAAAAGCCAAGGAGAAATTTCTGCCGTGAGTACTTTGGAATAAGCAGCAATTCACTTGGTAGCAACCCGCACTGAGGCAGACGCACGGCTGGGAACTCTGGAACATTTTTGTTTTCTGCTAGTATTGCATTGTACGGTGATGCAGACAGAGTGGCTGGAAAGGATGTGGTGTTGGAGGAAAGATGAGCGAGAGGACTGAGAAGGAAAAGCGGGGACGTGTGGCAGGAACAGAAAGGCAGAAGAGAAAGGTGGAGCGGCAAGTGTAGAGATTCCTGCCCAGTCTGAAGGGACATTCACCTGTTGCCGACCTTACAGAGGTACTCTAGCGCTCTGCTGAGGCTGAGAAACCTACTCTGGTTATAAACTACGGGTGCTTCAAAGCCAGACTGAATGGCAGCACCAAGCCATCTCTCGGCTTTACCTCAGTGGACTTTCCCAAAATGTCTACTACTCGATTCTATTTAAAATAAAACCATGAGAATCCAAATAATGAGTTCCATGTCTCTAGGATACTAGCTTATCAAAAGCAGGAGTTATCATTAACCCTGAACTGGGAAGAAGAAAGGGGCAGCTCATGGGGTCAGTGAAGGATGCTCTCCTGATAGCAAGAAGCATAATTTGTGTATGTTAATAAGCAAAGAAAAAGTCAGTTAGTTCAGAGTAAATAAGGAAGTGAATGGACACTGACCAAACTAAGCGAGAACACTGGAGTCCAGAGAAACTTTCCACCGCTATTATGGTCACTCAACTGAATCTTGAGGATGTTGGAAGAGTAGAAAATATGGTCCTTCTTATTCTTTTTGTTTTCAGCCATCTAACATGACCACTGAGCTATTTGTACACAGGAAGGAGATCCATCATTAACCATCTACCCTTTGACTTGTGACATAGTGTCTTGTTAACTTCGTAATGATTTCTCCCCTTAAGACATTCCTTGACCCTGTGAGATGTGGTGTCCCATAACCCAAAGTCAGGCAGTGCAAGCTTAGCCTCTTGTGATGGTGTTCTTGTGTGAAGGGGCAGAGCTGGGCCATCCACTCCTTCAGGCTTCTTCCCAGCCCTTAAATGTCTCCCTGGTTAGCCTCTGTGAAATAAATATCTCCACAGCCTTGATGTTATAGGGTGTGCCTTCAAATCTCTCCAAACAGTGAAATAAACAAAAACAGACAAAACACAGTTTCCAGAAGAAGAAAGCTGTACTTAAAAACTGTACAGTTTGAGAAACTCTGTTCACCATCGAAAGCTCCCTTTAGTCTCTGGGATGGCCCAAGCAAAAGAGAACAAGAAGTGCTCTACCTCCTTCTCCCTAAGCGTGCCTTTGTGATGCATGATCAATGGTAGCTGGAGGTTTGGAACGTCCACATCAATCATGTGAACACGTGTGCATTCGCCCTGTTGTTTCATCTACATAGCATAATGCAAATCACCAAGGAGGTAGGGCAGAATCCATACATTATTTCTATTAATCTCCTGTTGAAATAGCTCGCTGTCTGCTTTAATGAGAAATCACCACATGATGCTGGTGAGGTTACCTCTTCCTTGTGTTTTGTCATTTTAATGAATCTTACTGATTGTCAAAAGTGATACTACAATGGAAATTTTATCTTTATACTTTGTGGGAGTTAATGGAATCGTTAGATATGTAATTTTAAAGGAGTCATCATTAAATATCACCCTCATATAAGACACAAATTGACAATTACTGGGAAATACTGCTTTTATTCCAGAAGCAAAGAAGCTACAATGAACGGATTTTTGTAACATATAATGAACATTTCATGATTATATATATATAAAAGACTTTTAATCATGAACTCAGTGGAGTTGCCAGTTGACATTGCAATGCAGCTGGCATTCTGTAGAACCTCCCTACCAGGTGGGCAATACTACCTGGCCAGATATAGAGAGCAAGTGTTTGTAGCATTCATGTTACCTATTATGGATGTCAGACATTTAACATCCACTGTGGGGCAGTAAGAAGTCATGGCCTTGAAGTGAACGAGCTCTGGATAAAATAATAATAATAATAATAATAATAATAATAATAATAATTTCAATCTGCTGTACCAGTAGTATTGTTAATGATCAAAGTTATTTTACACCAGACAGAAAATACCCCCAGGCTTATGAAGTTAGCACATCCACAAGTCTCTTCCAGGTAACTGAGGGATGTGTAGAAAGCACGGAAGTGCTTGGGTCACAAGGCCACCATTTAGTAAACAGAGTATGCCTTTGCTAATTTATGAATGGATAGAAATTTTAAGCTAGTAAAATATCTACTTAAGACCCAAGTGCTTCTATTGTCATTGCTCCTTTTAGCAAGCAATCCAATATCACAAGCACAATATTACAAGATTGTAATGACATAAATAAATAGAGGCTGCACATTTATGACAAATCTGATGTCCATTCATCTATGACTTTGCTGACCTTAAGGACAAAGCTATGTATATGTTTCTGTCCCCTAGATATTAGCTTAGATTTTTTAATGTTAAGTTTAAATATCTGCAAATCAACTTATAAACTATAAAATGATGTGCCCCCAAAACATAAAGAATGACTTTTGAGTGTTCTAAGTCAAATGTACACTTTAATGATTTAATCAATTCTGGGTGATTGTTAGAATTGATACAATGTGAAAAGTTTAGAGAAGAAACATATTCATTTTTCAAATATTATAATCAATAATATATTTAAGTTGTTCCTCTGGCTGTGAAGATAACTGCTGAAGGATAGGTGAGGTGTATAACAAAATGGTTATATACATAAATGAAGCAAAATGCCTGGCTGAGTAGAGAAGGCTAGCTTGGGAAAAACTAGACTCTAGGGGAAGAAACAACATGGCCTTGGATGATCATGCGTTTTAGACAAATAACAAGAATTCCCGCTTTCTATGGAAAGCAACATGGTTAACTCTTAGACCTACCTATAAAGTGCACTGAAATAGAAATTGCTTCTGGAAAGGTCTGGGCAAATTCTCACCTGAGAGTGTAGAAAGAGGTCTTTGTGTAGCATCTTCAGGGCGCATCATATTTCCCAATAACAAGTCTCTCACTAGCTTGTCAGACTGACAATCCTCCTGAGCGGCCTTGCCGGCCTCAGCACTTCCCAGCATCTAACTGACACAGAACTCCTTCAGAAAAGGATTTCTAGGCACTCATTTGCTAAAATCACACAATGGTGGAAGCAAAATAAAGGGCCTTTGCTCATTATTTTTCTTCTCTTTGCCACTGAGAAGCACCTGTGCCCCCACACCACCTGGGAAACTGAACTAGAACATAGATAGTACAGAGGCTTGTTCACATCCGCGTTTTCATTTTTGCCGAAAGGGTTCCCGTGGGCATCATTGTGCCAACAGTGTGAATTCTCTCCTTACTGCTACATAGCCTTCCTTCCGGCTTTTCCCCCAGCCCCCTCCTAATTTACTCAGATGATGGCCACCAATGGGACACTTCTTTTGTGTGGCTGGGATGACAGATGGTAGCGCTTCCGCTGAGACTGGCATTAATAGGACTCGGAGGAGACTAGAGACTGAGTTGGGAGGCCATCCCTTCTTGCCTCCGGAGACTGTGGCCATCACATTTTTAAATCCATTTATGAATGCGTTATAGTAAAGTTGAAACAACAATGTAATAGAACCGTATAATGCTTTTAGCTTTCACTTTAAGAACAATGGACTTGGGGTAAATGTATCAGTGTGACTTAATCACTAACCATTGTCCTTTTTGTTGCTGACTTAAAATTCCCAGAAAAAGTATATTTTAACACATGCTTGCATAGAGATGATTATTTTTATAAGCAGCACCCCAGCTTCTAAAATGAAAGCTCATACATACTGTAGCAAACCGTCCGTCAAGGGGGATCCAGATGAGCTAAACAGATGCAACAATTCAAGTTATTTTCCACATGCATAAATAAAGCTAGCTTAGAATCAGCATTAAAAATTACTTCCATCCTCAAGGCTTTTAAGATGCCAATGGGAATTCATCAGCATCAGGAAGCCCTTTCCATAAGTGTGTTTCCTTAGGAGGCAGCATTTTCCATTCCTAGCGTTCTTCCCGGGAACTCAGGGATTAGAGGCCACAGCAGAGAACTTCAGGTAGCTGGATAAAGGGCGGCAAGACAACCCTCTTGGAACTGGGGGATTAGAAGCAGCAGCAGAAAAGGATAAATGGTGAGAAAACTTTTTCAGGCTGCCTGATGATGGAATTAAATAGGAAATAAAAACCCTGGATAAACGAAAGGGCAAGTGCCAAGTACAAAACAGTTAAGGGGGTGCTCTACACACTACATGGTAGACAGTGCCTTGAGTGCCTTCTCGTTACTCATGGGTTTGAGTCTTAGAGCAAGGGACGGGATGGTTTCCATTGCTATCCCCACTGAACAGACGAGAACCCGGCCCTGAAGAGGCTAAGAAACGAGATGAGAGCCACACTGACAGAGTTAGAGTCCATGTATAAGACTTTGTGCCCCATTGCTCTAGGACACACTTAATGCCTGGCCTAGCACGTAGGCATACAACAGTGTGGGCCCAGGGTAGGGTCGCCGGTGCTTTATGGAGACCCTGACCTATTCTCACACAGGTTCTTCCAGCATAGAGCAAACACAGGCAAATGACAACAGGTGGTCCTCAAGGTCCCTTCTCATCCCTGGTTCTGGGTTCCTCTATGGTCACCCAGACAGGCAAGCACTGCCAGTCATAATTCAAACTGAGTGATGTTATATTTTGTAGCTTTGAGTTCTTGGAAGAATCTGCCATGTGCTTTTCTATTTGGCCACCCCATTTCTCTGAAATTTACATTATGCTCATTAGTTTTTATTAATAGTTACATAAATGTTCTAGTTTCATTTCTGTCACTATGATAAAAATAACTTGAGAAATCACAGCGTATGGTTTATTCAGGCTCAACAGTCCAGATTATGATCCATCATTAGAGGGAAATCTCAGTGGCAAGAGCAGAAGGCAGTTGGTCTATCACAGTCACAGTCAAGAGGACAGAGAAACATGCCCATGCTTCCTGCTTTTCTTCACTCTTTCTTTTATAGGTCAGGCCTATGGAATGGTGCTGCCCACAGGGGATTAGATCTTCCAACATCAACCAGCAATCAAGAAGAGCCCTAAAGATATGCCTATGGGCCAAGATGGTCTAAATAATTCTTCTTTAAGTCTCTCATTCCAGGTGATTTTCTAGGTTGTGTCAAGTTGACAGTCAAGGCTCACTATCAACACAGCATCCTTGCTGACCTGAGACACAAACACATCATTTTTAAAACTCTAACCTTCCACCCCTTGTCCTTCAGATCTCACGCTTATCTCATAGCTCACAAACTATGGTGCATCTTAGTTACTTTTCTGCTGCTGTGATACAACACCATGACCAAACATGGCTTATGGAAGACAGAGTTTATTTTTGCTTGTGGTTGAGAGGGGAATGAATACGCCAGACAGGGAAGCATGGCTGCAGGCTCCAGGAGTGGAAAGCTGAAAGGCCACATCTTTAACAGCAAGCTTGAAGCACAGAGAGTGAACTGCAAGTAGGGAGAGGCTACATATGCTCAGACAACCTCCCTCCCCTCCACCGAGTACATACTTCTTACAGCAAGGCCGCCTCTCCTAAACTTTCTAAACAGCACCCACTGGGAACCAAGTGTTTAAATAGCTGAACCTATGGGAAACATTTGTCACTTAAACTACTACATTCCAATCTCCAGTCCCCATAGTCTCTGCACTATACCATGATCAAAATGCATTTAGTTCAACTTCCAAAACTCCTTGGTCTTTCACAGTCTCAGCGCTGTTCAAAAGTCAAAAGTCTATTGAGACATAAGGTAATTTATTAACTGTAATTCTTGAAAACCAAAAAACAAATTGGATACTTCCAACACATAATAGAACAAAATAGTCAATACCGTCCCAAAAGGGAAGAATGGGGGTAAAGTTGAGAAATACTGGACCAAAGCAAGACCAAATCCCAGCAGGGCAAATACCAAATCTTGCAGCTCCACATTTAGTATCAGGGCTTCAACAGCTCTGCCCCTGCAATTTGGTGCCTGAAGCATACGCCTTTCTCTTGCACTGGATCCACTCCCTTTAAGCAGCTCTGCCTGGCAGAAGTCTCATGACTACTGACTCTGTAACATGTTGGAATCGAGACTGAAATCTGAGAGGCTTCATTTTGACAGATTCATGCAATGGCCTCTCAAATCCTTCCTGCGGGAACTCCCCACCATAAGCTGTGTGACCTCCATAGCTCTCCGAAACCACAGAAGAAGAACCCACGCCCCTCACCCTTGCATCCTTCATGCCTCTAAATCCAATATCATGTGTATGACACCACCGAGTCTGAATGCCAGCTTGGGTGAACCCAGCCACCTTGAATCCCAGCAGCAGCAGCTTGCATTTGCAGTCCCAGCATCAATGGCTTGCATTTGCAGTCCCAGCAGCAGCAGCAGCTTGCATTTGCAGTCCCAGCAGAAGCGGTAGCTTGCACTTAATGTTCCTCTTTAGGGAACTGCAAATAGGCCTTTTACAATATGAAAGTTCAGCTGGGTAGGGTGCTACCCAAAAGGCAGCTATTCTTTTATCCCTCAGAAAAATAGGAAGCCTCCCTTAACCGTATTAATCTCCACAACAATTCCAGTCTCTTTTCCAGAACATTCCTTGGCTATAGCATTGTTTCCTGGTGCCTTTTTCCCTGCCAAATTGTACATTTTGTATTTCTTTCTACCCCACGTGCTCTTTTTCATTGCAGACTTGCAGGAACATTATCAGTAACAAGCCTGCCACAGACTCAGCATCATGTTGTTTTGTGATTTCCCTTGCCAAAGAACTCTGGCCATTGTCTTTTAATTTAGCTTTGGGCAAGTTCTTGGGACATAAACAGAAAGCAGACAGATCACAAGAATTGTCTCTAGCCCAGTTGCTAATATTGTTCCCCTCTGAAATATTTTAGCTAGACCTTTATAGTCCACATAGTTCTTATAACTACTCTCTGCTAGGCTTCTGTTAGGATGGATCATTGAGCCTGCTCACAGGCTTCCAGAATACAACTGCCTTTCTAGTCCAAAGTCTTCCATAGTTCTCAAAGAAAAAAGTTCTTCACAGCAACATCTCATTTTCCTTTCTCTGCCATCAACTTCTGCATTAGTTACTGTTTTAGTCGGGCTTTCTATTACTGTGATGAAGCACAATGACCAAAAGCAACTTGGAGAGGAAAGGGTTATTTGTCTTCCTCTTCGGTATCACAGTTCATCAATGGTAGCCAAGGCAGGAACTCAAACAAGGCAGGAATCTAAAGGCAGGAGCTGATGCAGAAGCTATAAAGTAGTGATGTTTACTGGCTCACCCTGTCTGTTTTCTTATAGAATGCAGGACCACCAGTCCAGGAGTAGACCTATCATCATTGGGCTGGCTAAGCCCTCCCACGTCAATCAATGATTAAGAAAATGCTCTACAAGCTTCCTACATCCCAGTCTTACAGACGTACTCTTAAATGAAGTTCCTTCTTCTGAAGAGATTCTAGCTTATGCCAAGTGACATAAAACTATCCAGGGCAATTACTTTACATATCTGTGGTAAAACATTATGAATAAAAGCATCTTATGAAAGAGTTTATTCTGGCTTATAGTTCAGAAAGATAAGAGTCCATCATGGTGGGGAAACATAGCAATAAGTAGCAGACATGGCAACAGGAACTGAAAGATTACATCTTAAAGAGCAAGGATGAAGTAGAGACAGTGAACTGGGGGTACAGTAAAGTTATATACTCTTAAGCCCTCCCCCAGTGACATACTTTCTCCAACATGACCACATCTCCTAAATCTTTCCAAAGAGTGCCCCACAACTGGGACCAAGTATTCAAAATATCCAACTATAAGGGCTCATTTCTAATCCAAACCACCGTAGTCCAACTTTGTAAAACTCTCCAGGGTCTTTAAAAATCACTCTTTTTTTTAAAGGCCAGTATATTCTAACAAAATGAAACAGGACAAAAAAAAAATCAAACCAAAGCAAACACCAAACCAAGAAAATCCTGTAACTCAACATCTGGAACTGGCTCCTATTGTAATCATCTGGGCCCCAAAGGGCTTGGGAAATCCCACTCCTCCAACCCTGCTATCCAAGTACACAGCTTCCTTCTTGGCTAAGATACAAGAAACTCTACCTACAAACAGCATTCTGCAGCAGCATCTCTTTGAGCGGGGTCCTCAGCCTGCCTGCCCAGGTTTGACTTGCATTTGTGCGAGTAAGGATCCCGTTCTGCCTCAATCTTCAAGCACACAGATTCTGCTGTGTGGCCTATGGATTTATCGGTTTTTTTTTCCAGAAGATTCGAGCAAATTTTGTGTGAGATCCACTAGTGGCTATAGTGCAGCACTATCGATTGCTCCAGTAGTAATATAAGTTAATACAATATGAACTTACGAAGAAAAACATTCAAGTCTCAACCTGTGCACGGCAGAAGGGCTGCTCAACAAGGTAACATCTGCAGCTTAAGATGGGATTTTCAGACTATGGAGACAATGTTAAAACATGACATGGAGCAGTGTTTTAGAAATCTGATCCAGGTTTCCCCTAGAAATAGTCGTCTTGCAAACTGCAATACGGCAAAAACTACTTCCCCAGAGGCTAGCAGCTCCTCTGTCACAGCAACCTTTTTAGTCAATTATCAGCAAACTTGCTCCAAACCTGTAGCCATTTTCCCCAAGAATTCTAGTTCTAGATATGGACACACACAGCAAACGGGAAATACAAGGAACAACTGTGCTAATCTGCTTACAGTGCAGCCTTTGACCTCAAGGCCCTAGTTCTTTTAATTCAGCCACCAGAATCCTCGAAGGGCTTTGCAATGGAGTCAGCCCTTCTGACCTGAGCTGTGACAGTCCAGTCAGAATGGAGCAGTACTCACTACTCACTTATCCACATTGCTCCCCAAAGAAGTCTTTCCTAAGTCTCATTCCTAGCTCTCCTCCAGACCCACTGTGCCAGAGCTGCTTAGGAACTGATTGGGCTGGAGCCCACTATCCATATGTTTATAAAGTCTCTCTAATAACTTGCCAATCAACTAGTGTGGGGGTAGGAGAAAGCCCTGAGTGTCTGAAGTCCTGAGTGAATGCATGTTGTTGACACGAAAATGGCCATGGCAAGGATCTTACTGGTTTAGACTCATCAAAACGGAAGCCTTCTCAGGGAAATGGGAAAGCCTTCCCTCCTGGTCCAAGTGGGAATGTTGATAGTACGTGCAGAAGCTCCCCCTCTACTGGATATTTAGGGCCTGAAGTCAACTCCTCAATAGAGACTTCTCCTACTGAGATTACATAAGCCTGTCTCCTCAAACCAGCTGTATGCCATACACCCCATCTCCTTGATTTAGCTGCATACAGTAGTAACTTTGTCTACCTGTTTAACTCTCAATAAAAACATTATTAATGTGTCTTTATTCTTTTTTTCAGCTTCTAGTTCATAACACCAGGTTTGAGGCCCTGAATCTGTGTTTACCACAATGCAACAGAGTCTCTTTGGCTCATAGCTAATGGCACTGTAGCTTCAGCGATCCTGCAAGCACATAGCCTTTCCAAGACATTGTGTACAATTTTTAAATGTGAATTTTGTTCATATTTCTAAATAAAACATCCCCAAGTTGCACGAACATTGGATACGGCCAACCCTGAATCTGCTGCTTCTATAATTGATATTGTTTATAACAAAGCCATGTAAATAACAAAGCCTCAGTATTTTCAACAGTACATTTAAAAAAAAACTGATTTGTTCTCCAATTATATTCTATATTCATTTTCCCATAACCCAATGTATGTTTAAGTAATATACTTTTTGACAGGCATTTTGATTGTCAGGGATGATCTTTGTGCAGGGGCTGCCTGAGACAAGAGCTGGTACTGAGAACAGATGGTCCAGGCAAAGCCACCCAGAGGGATATGGTGATGCCATGTGCATGATGGTTATTTTAGAAGTCCAAGAGGATAGCGTGCTGCAGAGATTAAGTGGAGACGCTGAAATCACACTATGTGACCTGAACTCAAATTGATTGATTTACCCAGCAAATTTCATAGATGAACCTCGGTCACTGTGAATAGGGGAAGAAACATGATGCATCTTCCCTATGCATGAGCTCATTCTCAAACTCAGGAAGGCCATCTCATGCTCAGAGCAAAAGCACAGCTTCCTGGCTGGGAAGCAGACAGTTTTCCAGGACTCAGATGTTAATGTTTTCTGTGCTTGGGCTATTTTTATCCAGCAGCACAGACGGTAGTGTAAGCATGGATTTCTTCTGCAGTTTTCATTATAACAGGTGTGGGATCTGAGGCCATTGTCCTTAAAGCACACACATTCATACCCTGCATCCGAACAGCTTAGGACTGAATGCTACCCTTTATCCACATTCAGCTGTCTCCTATTTGTTTAAAAAAAAGATAGAGAAGGTACAAAACATATCTCTAGGATATCTTTCAGGGATGAGAATGGCTGAGATGTTATTCATTTCAGAAGCATGAAAAATTGGAAAGTAAAATAATCTAGAGACTCACAAAAGAATCTCTTGAGATAAACTTGGGCTAGGACACAGAAGTCGGTTCCATGAAATCAAACAGTCCATAGCCTGATTTTTTAAAGGCATGTGGACTGATTGAAGATCCAAGACCACATTGTCATCCCTTGCACAGTAAATGCAGAATCACAGGATGTATTGGTGTTGAAAATATACATTGATAACCGTGTAAATGAAGTCCAGCGTGTATGTGATCAGCGTGGAGTCGCCCATGAAGGATGGTGGGAATAACTCTCTATCAAATAGTTTGTGACCCACCCTTTGGTTACCACACACCACAATGCTAGAGCAGACACTGCAGTGGCTACCCAACTAGGAACTGCATTGCCCTGGGCTCTTTGACTCTAAGTCCAGTCCTCTACTAGTTACTGCTGTTGGATTGTGGTTGAGGTGAGCTGTTTAAAACAGATAAGAAACAGGTAAGCCTTTTAATAAAAATTATTGTCCCCGTTCCATTCATTCCTCCATGCTTGTTAGCTGTTAGCATCTCACTTGACAAAGCCACCACGAGGCTTAGCCCAGATGGATGAGATTGAGTCACCAACCCACCAGGAGCCATCTTGCATTGCTAAGTGCGTAAAAGATTATTCAACTCATGGCTCTCATCAGTGGTTCACTTTGTACAGAAACCATAAACAGTCAAGTGGTGTTGAAAGTCATACAACATACCTGTTATGTGGATGCGGTACTCCTCCTTGAAGATCTTCTGGAAGAAGGGAATCTTGAACTGCATGTGAGGAGTGTGCAGCCCGGGGAGATTCACGTCAACATCTCCCATGAAGTGTGGGAATTCCCAGTCCTATTGGAAAATCAACAGGAAAGTGTATCTCTGATCTGCTTTTCTTCATTCTTAAGCAACAAGACACCCTGGACTGACTTTCTCTAAGCACTTGGTTTAAAGTCATTTAAATTCAGCTGTCTGCTGGATATATCTATTTAACTTGAAAATTATTGTTTTATATATATGAGTGTTAGTATGCATTCAAAATAAAAATCAAGTCATTACTCCAATTCTTATTTTTTTAAATCTGGTAATTAGAAGCTGGTATGGAAATGACTTACATCTATGTCTCTACTATTTGTCTCCACTGTATTTCGATGCTTACATTTTTAGACAAAGGAAGTGATTGACCTGGGCAAAATATTTATCCTGCTATTTTCAAAATTATGAGCCCTATAATATCATGTCTTATATAAGAAAACAAAACAACCAAGTTCCACTAAAGTATTTAACTAAGTTCTTCTCTAGAAACTAAGCAGAATGCTCAAATGCCAAAGAACTCTACTCTGTTCATTTGCAGTTGAGATGAATTTGAGCCAAAAGATAGAGGACCCAATGTGCAAGATCAGCAGTGAGAACCCCAAAATTGCCATTAGTCATTTCTAGTAGAGGCCAAACTGCACAGGGCATTCCTTTCTCAGAGGGAAGAGAAGCTGATGCTATGAGGATTCTGTAGGGAGCCACATGTGGTCTCAGACTTTAAAGCACCAAATTAAAAATCATAATTAGCCCATGAAAGAAGAACACACTAAATAGAAAAGAATAATTGAGATGGATCCATGGACATTAAAAGGCACACTTTCACTTTAAATAATTAGGTGATCACTGAAGGTACAGAACTACATTTAGTTAATGCTTTTAACCAACACGAATATGAAAACATGAACGAAATGTTAATTTGAGATTTCAATCCACTGAGTCAACAAGAAACTGCTAAGTTCACTCCAAACATCTGACACAGGTATGCTAGGAAGGTGTCTGGTCCCTTAGGAGTTTCCATGGAGAGAGTGAGCCATGAGGAGGAGGACATGGAAGAGCCATAGTTTTCAGCATCTAGTAGTCACTAGATCAGTGGGCCGTCTCAAGCTGCTGATAGGAAATATATATACAAGAAAAAAAATTAAATGGTACAGCATCATCTGGTCCACTTGTGAGCAAATCTTTCCGCCTTACCTCTCTGCATTTTTCAGTCATTAGTAGCAAACAGTCACATGATTTTGGGGGTTCCAGAAATAAATGGATACTGTTAAATGGATTTGGAATATATTGCACAAAATTATTAGTAGAAAATGGATTGGAGATTCTATCTGTAAACTGTTGCTGAGGTTGGATATAGCATTTGCTCCCCACACTAGCATATTTGTGCTCTTCATATTACATAAATACTACTACAAAGGAACTGGCCTTGAATGCTGACTGATAATAGCTATGTCTGAAAATAAAATGAAGGAGAGAGTAGCTTTACTTGCCCTCCATGAATGACAATATCATTAAAGAAATTGTCTTTTTATTTCCTTATTGCAGATAGAGAATACTTCTTGGTAGTAACTGGGCCACTGCTTTTGAACCAGCTTCTTAGAAGCATTTTCCGACTTCTCCCATTTAAACTTTCTTACATGAAACTCAAGTTTTCTGCTGGTGGGAAATTGCTTTTAGTTTAAAAGCAATCTCTGGAGATTTCTTTTGGAATGTGGTCAAAACCTCATTCACTAAAAAATAGCTTCTGAATTATTTCCCAACTCTTCCTAGAACTAGAAAGATGAGCTAAGGGAATAGGTAGTGGGGGCAAGAAGAAGAGAGGAGGGGTGCTGTGATGTTTACCAGGAAGATGGCTTCACTTTAAAACAAAGAGGGCTTAGTGCGCATGCGTGAGTGTGGTGCGTGTAGGAAAAGTAGCTTCAAGACAGTCTTTAAAAGAGAATAAGCAGAGGGCATCACGTCTCATCCATGGCATTTCCCAATCCACCCTTTTGGTTAATTTGTCATAAGACTGTCTTGAAGCTTTCCTAAGCTTACCAGTGTCCTAGCAACAGGATTTCAGATGACAGTGAACAGAGGTGGCCTGAATAATTGTTATTAGGCATTGGGTGATATTTTTGTTTCTTATTAAGAAACTGGAGAGCCTGATTTTTGCCCAGCAATCCTTTGCTTCTGATTGGCTTTTTTTTTGTTTCTTTTACTCGATCAGATTTCCTGGGTCCATTTTCTCTCTACTCTATTCAGTTTTGTATTTCAATTCTTATATACCTCTTCAGACTCAGTATTTTGAATCAACATACATCTGGTCTACCCTGGCTATCACAGGAATCGCAAAAATAGTCATTGCTAAACCATTCTGAGCTCATTTTACTGGAAAATTGCTATCTGAAGTTTGTGGAATCACAGGTCTTTAAAACAGAGAGGAAAGGGGAGAGAGGATGGTGTTTTTTGTCTCCACAGGTTTCAGTCACTTCGTCTATAAATCAGTGTTGAACCTGTCAACCTTGCGAGCACGACATAACGCTTAGGCAGCAACCTGCATCGTGACAGATGCAGAGGACAAAACATAGAAACGGTCAATAAGGAGTGTTAGTTTTCTAGCATAATTCACAGTTAGTTTTATCCTGAGAGACAAGCAGAGGAAACTGATCATTGTTCCACGCCAACTATGATAAAGAAGAAAGAAAGGAAGGAAGGAAGGAAGGAAGGAAGGAAGGAAAGAAGCCATCTTTTCCTATCCATCCCCATCCATTGCATAGCACTCATTACCCTGATGCTTCTGACTTTGGTTAGGTCAGAGGAAAGGTCCAGAGGCCACTTAGAAAGGGAGTAAAGGAGGGGCACCTCTCCCAGAGGTATGCTAACAGTGGCCTCATAAGGAAGATGTGAAAACAAGTGCATTCTGGAATGATAGAGCTTGGCTCCAGGATGTTGAATCACTAGTGATCCAAGTGGCCCAGGAGCCATGCAGCAAAGCTTTGCAGCAGAGCTTAGACATTGTAGCTCCAAAGAATGCATGCTTCCTGTTCATTTGGACTTTCTCTAGTGACAGAAAAGCAGTGTGGTCTTACTTTTATTTCAGTGCTGGCATTTTTAACCAGCTCTGTGTGCCTTGCCTGAGAATTAGCCATAATCATCAGCTAATTCCCACTAGGAACCAGTGCATGGGGGCTTGCACCTACCTTGCCTCTTTGGGTGGGTATAATTAGAATCATCTCGCCCTAAAGTGAACAAGACCATCTGTAACTCTTTCTCCATAAATAACTTCCCTGGGGATTGTTGTCTTCTAACAAGATGCCAGTGAGTGGGGGCAAGAACAGATAAATGATTGATAGCAAACACTGGGACTGTCATAGCATTGGCACCATGAATACATGGCCAGATTTAAACATACATTGTATAGAGGTGTTATGAGTCATTGCTTGCTCCCTTTCTGAATGACTGTCGATGACATATTTTGACGTAAAGATGTAAAGTATGAGGAGAATGACCAAGTAACATGTATTCAACTAGCAAGCCCAGGGTAGTCAAGCTCATCATCCTGGAATGGCATGTCATGAAATGTTCATTTATTTTATTCTTACAGAATTGCTATCAATGTGCATGAATTGGGGCCTTGGTATTGCTCTCTGCTATTAAAGATAGCAACAATTGCAGAGCTCTATCAGTGACGAGAGCGAGTTAGACACATAGTATCAAGCTGTTCCAGTTCTCAACAGCTCGTGAGGTTGTACATAGCACGACGATGTCTCCAACTTCACATCTGTTCCTAGATGAGGTGTGATTAGTGTTCATTCAGATGAGAATATTTTCCACATAAAATAAATAAGCAATGCTATTACATTTATCTAATTTTCTTACTTACTATTGTCTACTTCTGTCTGGGACAGTGAAAATCAGTCCCTGACCCCTAGTATTCACACAATATATTTGGGCAGGATTTCAGGGCACATATAGATAGTATGGTTTCGGGGACATGCTGGAGTCATCATTTCTCAGTGCTTCTTTGTTGAGCCTCAGTGTCAAGGAGGAGATCTGGGTGTCCTTCAGAGGAAACTCAAGCTTGGTTTTGAGTTCCCTGGTAGTAAAATGATGAGTTCTCATTTCTCTTTAGGTAAGAAATTGAGCCTAAAAATCTAATAAAAGTTATTACTTTATTCCAAGAAACTAAAGCCAGAGTAAAAGAAAAGTTCTATTTCCTGGGTTAACAGTTGATCAGTTGGTTTTTGAGGTAATTAAGGGAAAGAACAGATTTTACTGAAAAATTGATAACCTTTTAAATTAGAAACCACAGAAGTGTCTGCTTCCTATTTGACAATTTTATCCACATATATAGTGAGTTTTGGTCATTACCCCCTCACATTCTCCTCCCACCGAAGCCTTTCTTTCTAATAAGTACTCCTCCTACATCAATAGCTGTTTTTGTGACCCAGTAATTTTAACCTTGGTTGCTTATGTAAGCTCAAGGGGTGGGTATCCATCAGAGCATGGGCAACTTATCAGTGACTACAGCACTAAAGATAATGACACCTTTTTCCAAGCAACCATTACCTGAACAGAGAGCCATAGGAAGGAGTGAGGCTTTGTGTGTCTATTGCACATGTATGACAGAAGGCTGACGGTCCCAGACTTGTGTGGGTCATGGACAGTAATTAGAGTGAGGTGAGTTCATTCATGAGTGCAGCCAATATGTCATGTTAGAATTGACAATAGATTCTAAAATGTTACCATAAATTGTTGACTCATTCTCCATTTAATAATTTATTTATCTTCTTTTTATAGCACTAGATTATCAAGCTTCAGATGATTTCAAAGTCAACTTTACAGACACATTTTTCCCAGCTAATCTCTATTCATGCATATTTCAGAACTGAATTCAAAATATAGCTATCAGAACATAATTCCAGTAAAAAAAATTTCCCAGCTTGCCAAGTATCCTTAGCTTTCCTAAGCTTACCAGTGTCCTAGCAACAGGATTTCAGATGACAGTGAACAGAGGTGGCCTGAAGAATTGTTCTTAGGCATTGGGTGATATTTTTGTTTCTTATTAAGAAACTAGAGAGCCTGATTTTTGCCCAGAAATCCTTTGCTTTTGATTGGCAAAGTTGCCATAGTAGCATTTTGCTGAATTAATTCTCAGAAGCCTTGTTATACAGCAGGCCCTGCTTATTTATTCGCCATGCCCGTCATCCCACTGAAATGTAAGCTCCAGGGAGCACAGATGACTTTTCCCAGTTTTGATAACTGCTCCATCCTCAACACATGAACTCGGCGCAGCATCTACGAAGAACTCAAGTGTTTTGTTGAAATGATGAATGATGTATTCTGAAAGCTGAACAGGCACAAAGACCCTTCTGCATTTCCTGGAAGAAGCATGGGCTGGATTTAGAGAAACAACACAGTGAACATGCTGCATCACTAGTTACTGGGGAAAAAATGGTTGTTTGTTTTGTCTTTATTATCCAGGTATAGAAAGAGACCATGGAAATATTACACAAAGCTTAAGCTACTTGCAAAGGCCACAAAGAAAAGATGAAAGTAGATAGAGAGAGTGGATGTGATAGGCGATCAAGGTGTCAAGTTGATCACCTGGAATCAACTAAAACCCAGGCAGCTGAGCACACCTCTGGGGGCGTTTTCTTAACTGAATCATTTGAGGTAGGAAAATCCACCCTGAGTTGGGATCCCCTGAGGTGGGAAGATCCACCTAAAGTCTGGGTCACACTGTCTGGTGGCAGCCTACAGAAAAGGACATGCTTTTTGCCTAATTGCCCTCAGCCTCACCAGCAAGTTCATCTATCCTCCTGCTAAGGCATTCCTTCACTGGTATCAGAGCCTGGTTCTGCAAGGATTCCAATGTAGACAGAAGACCAGCTGAGACATCCAACCCATGGTGGTTTGAAAGAAAATGGCCACCAAAGGACTGACATTATTAGGTGTGGCCTTGTTAGAGTAGATTTGTTCTGGTTGGAGGAAGTGTGTCACTGTGGAGGCAGGCTTTGAGGTCTCATATATGCTGAAGGCACACCCAGTATCTCAGACCACTTCCTATTGCCTGTGAGTCAAGATGTAAGAACTCTCAGCTCCTTCTCCAGCTCTACATTTGCCTGGATGCTGCCATGCTTAACCCCATGATGATAATGGACTAAATCTCTGAACTGTAAGCCAGCCCCAATTAAATGTTTTCCTTTCTAAGAGTTGCTGTGGTCATGTTGTCTCTTTACAGCAATAGAAACCCTAACTAAGACACAACTTCACGACTGAACAATTATTAGATTCTTAGACTTCCTGTCGGCAGACAGCCATTGGTGGACTAGTCTGACCACAGCCTGTAAGCCACTCTTATAACCTCCATTTTAAAACATATATATATATATATATATATATATATATATATATATTCATCCTATCAGTTCTTCTCTCTAGAGAACCCTGACTTCTATGGAAGAAGTCAAGTATAAATGCTGAAGATGTTTGGAGAACTAGTCAAGGACAAGTTTGAGATGACCCTTCTTGTCACCCTGTAAATGAAAGAAGTTATGAGATTTGTCAAAGCACGTTAGAGAGCCAGAAATTGAAGTTTAGACAGGGCGTGGGTTAGAATCGTGGGAGTGTTATTTCCCACAGTGGGGGACATGCAGGTGAGCTGAGGCAAGCTAGAACTTGAGAGGTGCTCTGCAGTAACCCTGAGGGATGCTGAGGGCAGATGCAGCTGGAGGCTGCCTCTCAGCTTTCCTCTGACATCCACCCTTTCCTCATGTCACATTTACATTTTCTCTTCATAGTTACGGTGTTTTGTGATATTTCGACTGCATTCTGATGCTCCTAAGACTGCCAGTCAAATTTACTTGGAATCAGACGGTGAGCTAGCTACTAGCTCACCGAAATTAACCATAGAGGTTTTGGTGGACTGAGGACAGATAGAGAGACAGGAAGTAGTAAGGTGGGGCTTAGAGAGAGTCTTGGCTGTGTTTTGGGTGGAGGAATGAGAGAGAGAGAAGAAAGGAGGAAAGGAGAGAAGAGAAGAGAAGA
>LOJH01000891.1:32727-47000 GCA_001685095.1 Ellobius talpinus | reverse complement strand
GTGTGTGTGTGTGTGTGTGTGTGTGTGTGTGTGTGTGTGTGTGTGTGTAGGGTAGAGCCAAGGTGAAGGCATGGGATACGTGAGATGGGAAATACAGAAGGGGCTTCTGCCTTCAGGTTTGCATGCCAAGGAGGACCTTTCTGTGCCCTTCCTAAGGGCTCATCTTCTGCTTCTATCAGTTGAGGAGTCCTGGATGCAGAGTTCTTTTGGCTTCTTGATCGGAGAGTGCAACTCTCTCCTCATCAGTCCCAGAGTATCCACGAGGGATGGAGAGGGATTGATGAGAATGTTTGGGGTAAAGAAGTAAAGTGTGGAAGGCATCTTGGATCATTTGAGGTCCTCATGTTTCTGGTGTGGACCGTGGGGAGTCAGGGCAAAAAGGGTCCCAGCCTGATCTAGTTTTACCCTGGGACTTGACTCAGAGAAAGATCTGGAAACCAGAGAAAGCGAAAGGATACATGAAGAAAGCAGCACTAATCCAGTGTAGCCTGAGAGCAGGGTCTTGAGTGTTAGCCATCATTTCCCTTGCTCTCCAAGGTCCTGGGATGGATTATGGAAGGAATTGGACCCTTAGGCGGCTTAGCTGCAACTGTAGCACTGAGCCTCCAGGTGGCGCCAATCCACCGACTCGCTGGCAAGCTCTGGCAACCAGCTGTGGCAACCAGAGGCAGTCCACAGATCCTGGGTCCAGAGATCAGGGTGATCTTCAGACTTCAAATCTGACAGCCTACACGAGTTCATTGCCATGCCCTGTGCATCTGGTGGAATCCACTTCAGTTTCTTTATGTCAGGGCGTGGTTCTCCAACGAGGGGTCCCTCCTCATTCCTACTGCCAACCTTCAAGGAACCATTCAGCCTAGGACCTCCTTCCTCCCCTGGTCAGGTGAGGATGCGGAGGAATGACCTGAGCGCTAGTTCTGAGGCTGTCCCCATCAGTCGTGTGACCTCGAACATCTCTTTCTCTCGGGTCTCTCTTCCCTTCAACATAAAATCTAATAGTGGGACGGGTGTCTGTGGAACTCAGAGGTCTTTTCCTGAAGGCCTTCTCTGGTCCCTTGAGAGCCCGTGGTTGTTCCCAAAGTCAAGAGGAATTTTACCCCACAGTTGAGCCTGGGGGCTCTGGGGCACCCTTTCCAAACAAGTGCAGGTGTCTGATGTGCTAACCAGTCCTAGCTTTGGGTTTCTTTGGTTTCTTCGTCTCCCCCAATCCCCTGGATGAAATCCTGCCAACCGAGAAGGAAGGAGGGAAGGGGAGCGAGTCACCGCGTAGAAAGTTTCCTTGACTCCTCCTCCCACCCCGCTCCCGTGTCTCCCTCCCTTGCCAAGCCCAGCCTGTGAAACTGAAAAACGAAGATCACTCAACAATGCCTGCCCCTCTCTGACTGCACCGTCCGCAGCTGCTGCCGCCGCACCCAAGCCAAGTAGAGCGAGGGCGGTCCCACCGACGGCGCAGCCCTCGGGCCCGCCCGGGACGAGGAGGTGAGCCGCGCACTCACTGCTCTGTGCTCCCGCCCGCCAGAGCGCCAGCCAGGTGCCCCCGCAGCCCGCCGCCAAGATGCACAGCCCGCTGAGGCTCCTGACGCTGTGCCTTTGCGCTGTGCTGTGCGCCTCGATGCTCGCAGGCAGCGACCCCCAGCCTGGCCCAGGGCGTCCCGCCTGCCCAGCTCCCTGCCATTGCCAGGAGGATGGCATCATGCTGTCAGCTGACTGCTCCGAGCTTGGCCTCTCAGTGGTGCCAGGGGACCTGGACCCCCTGACGGCTTACCTGTGAGTACTCACCTGCTTGTTCCTGCTATTCCTGATGGCTGCCTACCCCACAAACACCGTTTGGTGTCCTGGGACAAGAGCATCCCAGGAGGGTTCTTCCCGTTCCAAGTCTAAGATTAAAGGACTGGGGAGCAGAGGAGAGTCCTTAGGAAACTAAGGGCAACGCAAGGAGTGAGCCTCTCTGCTCTTTCCCAGGTGCTCCCCACCCACATAGGCTCAATATTGGAATCCAGGCCTGGCAAAGTGGGCTGTGAATCCTGAGCAAGAAAAAGGGGGAACACGGGGCGGGGAGTCTCTTCCTTCGCTGTCTTCCCCAGCAGAAGAGTGCCCAGGAGGGTTGATGAAGGCGTAAGTGTGAGGAGAGGGGAGTGTGCCCCAGTAGAGTGGAAACAAGTTCCTCTACCACAGCAAGAACTGTCCCACTGAGGCAGGTGGCCTTCTTGAGGGGTCTCTGGCACTAGCTCTCTTTAGAAAGGGATTCTGCCAGAACTATCGTCTTGTGTGGAGGTCTCCTGCCCCCTTCCCAGGCCTCCCTGAAGTCATGTCCCAGGAGGCTGAGTTAGAGACACTAATTTGTGGGTAGGCTCCGAGACTGAAAACCAGAGAAACATTTTTAGAGTCTGAGTTGGGGTGAGATGGTCTATGAAGGGGACCCTATTGGGGTTAGCTGTCTCAGAATCAAAGAACCAGAGGCTGGGCAGGAGGGGATGGGGGCACATCCCAGACCACCTGGCTTCCACCCCTGTTCCCAGAGGAGGAAACCTCTGGCCTTCCCTGCTTTCCCTCAGAGGAAGGCAAGCAGGTGGAAAAGCCTGGGTAGGATTCCCAGAGCTCCCTCAGGCCTGGGAGAGGCTCTCTCATCTTTGGGGTCCTAGAACTGATGAATGCCAAGGAAGAGAGAGCTGGGCTTGTCCCAAAAGTCTCAGCAAGTGGCCAGGGTGCACTGAGATTGGCAGTGTCCTGGTGAGTGTAGGAATTCTGAACTAGAGCCCCTATGAGGCTCTTTTTCCTATCTTTACAGCCCCCTTTGGATACTCTCCGTCACTCCAAAAGACACAGTTGTGGGCTCAAGGGAGTGAGGAATGAAAAGTACCCCTAATTCAAAAGAGCAAATCAAGTCCTGTCCAGCCTAGGGGGTAAAGGGAGAGGTGAGCATAGGAGTCTACAGCAGAGCGGAGGGGACCCCAGCACCAGACAGAGTACAGGGGCTCTGGCCCACTCCTGCAATGCCCTCTAGCAGCCCCCATTTCTATCAGTTTTACATATTAGATATCTGTGCCATTGTCTTGTTAGAAGACAGGGCCGATGGCCAAAAGGAGTTTAGAAATAACTTCTGTTGAGCCTTCTTTTGGGACAGCAGAAGAGAGACATCTTGCCTGTGTGAAAGGGACAGAAGATACAGGCCCTTCCAGAGGTTGGCAGGTCAGGCCACCTTCCAGCATGCAAGATATTCTCGATTTATCTGTGGGCTTTTTCCTGGCAGGACTTGGGGGCAGAGGTAAAGAGTTTCACTTTGGGAATTTAAGTGTCCGACCGTCCACACTGACAGCAGCTCCCTGGCACTTAGAGGAGGTGAGGGTTTCCAAGCTCTTCTGAGCCCTCCTAGGTGTTAAGGAAATTCTTTTATTCTAAGGCTTAAGAGTGTGTCTGAGGGCAGAAGAAGGATGTGCTGGGTCCAGTGGTGAGGTGTTGGAGGGAGGCAGAGCCAACTGTCTCTCTGGCCTTGGCTGTGCAGGGGTCCCAGATGGGTGATGGAGGAGGGGCATCTGCTGTCTTCAGGGCTCAGAGATGAAGTCTTCCTTCTTTGCTTCCTCAGGAGAATTTTGCATATCGTGTGTGTGTGTTTGTGTTTGTTTGGATCTGTGTCGGTGTACATGTGTGCTCAGGTACATGTGCAGTGTGTATGGAGGTCAAGGGTCAACTTCAGGCATCACTTTTCAGGAGCTGTCTGTATGTCTTTTGGAGACAGTGCCTTACTAACCTGGCACTCACTGAGTGATCTAGGCTGGCTGGCCAGGTAGTCCCAGGGATCTGTCTTCGCTGCCCCACACTGGAATCACAAGTGCCCACCTCCATGGTCACTCATTTGCATGGCTTCTGGGGTTAGGAATCAGGGCCTTCGTGTCTTTGCATCAAATATATTATTGTTCTGAGCTCCCCTCCCCCAGGCTCTGCAAAGGCATTTGAAGGTAGGGAGAGATGAACCTCGAGGAGCCAGGCCAGGGATATCTTGGGGCTCATTCCCTTCTTGGCAGTCTTAGGACTTGCCTGTTGGCTATGGAAGACATCGCTGGTTCCTCTTATGGCTTCCTTGAAAGAATCTCAGTACAAATTACTTGACATCTGCTTTCCACCCTGAGATGGTTAGGTTCCTTCCTAGCCTGTACTTGTCACGAAGTGGCTGCCTCCACCTCCCTCCATTCCAATTTCAGGAGAGACAAGAAAGCCTTTATTTCTATTTGCTTGATACACAAGTCCAAAACCCATGAGCACTCTGGGGCCCAGTGCCAGCCCTGTTTGATCAAAGTTAGGAGTCATTTATACACAGTTCTTCAGATGTCTTTAGAAGGGCTCCCCCACACCCTCAACGGAGCGAGAGACTCAGTGAAATGTGCTGGATTTTGTGTGTCTTTCTGCACGAGGCACCTTATGGAAAGGGATGGAGGGGAGGGATGGAGCCCCTGGCTCTAGGGCACTGCAGTTTGTGTCATTGTGAATGAGAAGTGTCCCTGTGCTACCCAGCACATATGAACACAGAAATATACATGCAGCAAATACTTGCTAAGCAAATAGAGCCTGAGTAGGGGAATCTGGGGATTTACATGGAGTCCCCCCATTGCTGAGAAGTGTTGGGGAGAGTGTTCTGGAAACATAGTTGTAGCTCTGGCTGCAAACACTCAGCGGCTTCGACATGGTGGTTGCCCCTAAGTACCCACTTCTTTCCTCACTGCTGCCAGGGCTTTTGCTCTGTGCCTGGCTGCTCACTGCTTTCTGGGAATTCACTCCCTTCAAGATGGCCGTGATAACTACAGGATTTGTGTGAAAGGTCAGGTGTGCGTGTGTGTACATGAGCACGCTTGTGTGTGTATGTGAGGGTGTGTGTACACACACCTGTGTGTAGGTAGATTCAGGGTAATTAGCATTCCTCACCACTGCCTGGCTATGTCTGCAGCCAGACAGATGGAGGAAGGGTATTGGAAGAACAGAACAGAAGAGTTCAGGATGGGCATTGGTATAAAAGGCTGTGCTAGGGGAGCCTGAGTGAGTTTATTGGCATCTCTGTAACTTGGTTTTCCCATCTATAAGCGAAGATAAAACGTGTATGGATTCACTGAGGTAGTGTCTGCAGGGGGTTGGGTAGAGGGTCTGTAGGGTGGAAAGAACAGAGTTAGTAGTGTTGACATTAGGGAGCCAGAGTCAGGAGGCAGTTTTCTTGGAAGGCTTCCTGGAGGAGGAGGCCCTGGGGCTAGCACTGGAAACGGGAGAAGCAGCCTTCTACGAGAGTTGTAGGGCAAGTCTCTATGTGTGTTGAGGGCTGTGGCAGGAGAGTCACTGGCAAGGAGACAGTGGGAGCTACCCTGGGGACCCAGGACAGCTTCACTGCTGCCCCCACCAGCTGGTACAGTCTTGACTTCACCCAATGGGAGAGAGGGACCAAGGGAAGATCCCAGTCTGCCCTCCAGCTTGCCCGGAGGACTGTCTGGTGAGCAAGCAGAAGACCATGTGGCCTCAGTCGGGGAGCATTGGACCCGGGGAGGGTGTGTTGGGGTATCACTGTTAGCTCTCTTCCTCATCTTCCAGGCTCCCTTCCTGGTCAAGCCTCTGCTGCCTCTCCAGCAGACTCTGAGCCGACATACTTTCGCTGGGAAGCCTGGGTACGCAAGTTCCAACCCTGAATCCCTCTGTGGGTGGGAGACCCTAGCTAAGTCCCAGGGGTTCTCTGGATTTCTGTGCCCCACATTTGGCTGCAAAGTAGAAAAGAAAAGGCAGAGAAACCCTGGGTCTTCCGCTACTGCCTGTGTGGAACAGGGTGAGCTCGGTGAGAAGGCTTGGCAGTGGGTGGGAAATCGGGGAGGGAGGGGGAGAGCCCAGCCAGCACCCAGACCAATGCGGAGAGGAGAGAGCAAAGGAGGGGTGGAGTAATTCCAGGAAGTGGTGTCCCCAGGGCCCTCCCCTGTTGAAGGAGCCTGGGGGGTTGCTGGGGGAGAGTGACTGTGTGGGGGAGCTGACACCCCAGTTCAAAGGAAAGGCAGGAGACAGCCTTAGGCAAAAAGAAAAAGGAAACCTCTGGGCTCTGGCAGCAGTGGGCACGGGCGCGGCTGGGTAGGGCCCTGGCAGAGAAGAAAGCCTGGCTCAGAGAGAATTGGCCCCCAGCCCGCCCGGCACCACCACCTTCCCCCTCCCGTGAGCTCTAGCTCTGGATGGTCCCTTGTGCCACGGCTTGCTTCCTGCACTGGCCCAGGCCTACAGGTGACAAACAATGGACAGCGCACAGGAGACAGGGTCCACTTGGATGTCCCTGGGTATTGTTGGTAGGATGCCAGGCTCTGGACACCGCCAAAGGCAACCCTGACGTTGGGCGGGGGGAGCTCACCCCAGGCCCAAAGTTACAATTTCTTAGCCTAAAATGGAAACACTACTTGTGTCTATCTAGAAGGGAGGTCTGGAAGAGCAAAGGGGACTGGGGGGGGGCACAGATGACACTTTTCATAGCACTGACACTTAAGGAACATTGACTGTGATGTTTCTGTTTCTCTCAGCACTTTTAACTACAAGTACCCCCACAAGGCCCAGAGAGGGGGATGGTTGTGATCCAAGAACTCCATCTTTTGGGCCCCTTCAGAGGGTTCCTCCTTTCCACCACCGTCTTCCTTCACTAAACCCCCTCTGCTGACCTTCAGGGAACTGGACTTCCAAGGAGCTGAGCTGCTCCTGGGCTCTGGGCTGGGTGATGGAGGAAGTGACCCTGTGCACAGCCTGGAGGGGCAGCAGCCAAGTCTACCTGATGGGAGACTCTCCAAAGGCGAAGAGTCTGGGCTCTCAGGTCAGGCTGCCCAGAGAGCCAGCGTTCTCCTCAGAAGTGGAATACGTTTTCTTGACTATGGCTTGAGGAAGGCAGTGAGGTGCTGGAGCCTAGGCTCGGTTCCTGCGCTGAGCATGCCTGGAAGGGCGTGGGGAGCCTCCTCTTTGCTCATCTACATTGGACTGTGTGACCTTAGGCCAGTAACTGGTTCTACTTGGAGCAGGGCCAAGGACAGAGAGTCCTGGGGCTTTGGTCACCTTGGGAAGGTGCAAGAGAAGGAGGTGGGGGAACACTTGCCACCCCTCCCTATACTGGAAATAACTTCTGTTAGCCAAACTCGACGGGCTTATTGACTTAGGGACTCAGAATGGTAAGAGCCCCTTTGCACTCACTATGGAAAAGGCGAGCCGCAATTTCTAACAATAATTCAGGACTCCCCTGCTGCCCTTCAGACAAGGGAGAACAGGTCCCAGGAGGAGAAAAACAGCCAAGAAGCCAAACTTGGGCAGTGAGCAAAGAGTTATTTTGGAAGCAGTGAAAGGACATGGTGGGGGGAAAGCTCAGGGCTTGGCACTGAGCCCCCCAGAGCTATGCCAGGGCAGGCCACAGCGGGCTGGTGGCGGGCAGGTGGGGGCTGGGCCGGCCACTCAAAGACAAGGTACCTCCAGAGGAGAGGTTTCCTTTGTGTCCCTTCCCAGCCCTTTCTTAGCTGCCAGGATCTGTCTCTTTCAGAGACCTCCAAGGGATGAGTGCCCTGTAGCAAGATCAGAGGCCCTGCTAATGGACTGGAAATGTGGCCATGGCAGCTCTGTGTGCCTGGCTTTCTGCCACTCCTGTCTGCTCCTAGGTCACAGTTTTTATTCCCTTGATTGTGACCATATCCCAGAAGTACCCTAGTTTGTCAGGAAAGTCCATGTTTGGGATCCAGTCAGGATGACACCAGAGAGACTTACTTAGGACTTACTATCACCCTCTAATCAACCATAGCAACCTCCACCACTTCCTGGTTAGCTGCTAGGTGGCAAGAGCTGCCTTCAAGTACTTTACCTAAAGCACCTCCTATAAACCCTGTGAGGGAGGGTCTTGTGTGAGGCCCATCTTGCTGTTGAGGAAAATGAGGGGTTTAGAATCTAAGATCTCTATCTGGTCATGTCTGGTGCTGGTGTTTCCTCAGACCAAAGTCTCCCTCTCCAGTTTGGATAGTGCTCCCTGGAGGTCAGCTCTGGAGGGCTCTGAGCTCCACAAGGACAGATTGGATTCTGAGCATGTTACTACCCCAGGTTGAGCAGCCTCTGAAATCCTGTGTCCTGTCTCCTGTTTCTGAAGAGGTATTGGTGCTTTGAGCCAATCCCCTCTCATGCACCAGCAGTGACTTCTAGGGACCCATTTGTGGTAGTTGCTTGAAGGGGAAGGTGTTGGGGTTCAGTACAATTAATGAGTTTGTCTTAGTTAGGGTTTTTTATTGCTGTGAAGAGACACCATGACCATGGCAACTCTTACAAAGAAAACATTTAACTGAGGTGGCGGCTTACCGTTTCAGAGGTTCAGTTCATTATCATCGTGATGGGGAGCATGGCAGTATCCTGGCAGACATGGAGCTGGCTACATCTTGACCAGAAGGCAGCAGGAAGTCAAATGACAGTCGTACTGAGGGAAGCTTGAGCAGAAGAGACCTCAAAGCCCACCCTCCAGGGACACACGTCTTCCAAGGAGACCAGACCTCCTAACAGTGCCCCTCCCTTTGGGGGCCGTTTTCTTTCAAACCATTGCAGAGTCATAGCTGGGGAGGGTGAGACCCTCGCTGGAGTAGACATCATCCTCAGGGTTGGCAGAGACCTGCTGTGTGCAGGGTCATCTGTGAGGCAGTCGGCAAATGGTGATGCGTTAAGGGAAATGGGCCAAGTGTTCCACCCTCGGAGGAGTGACGGTGGGGTTGGCAGGTGCTCAGAGAGAGAGAGGCCTTGTGTGGTAAGGGAAAGCCAGAAGAAGGGGCTGAGCTTGAGACCAGAGGACCAGAAGCATTTTATCTACAGGCAGAGAACCCTGTAAGAGAAAAGAAAGCCATGAGCCCTGGATGAGGATCCAATTAAGTTGCGATTTCTTTTTGTTTTGTTTTTGAGACAAAGTTTTGCCATGTAGTCCAGGCTGGCCTCGAACTCACAATCCTTCTTTCTCAGCCCCCTGAAAGCTGGGGTTACATGGATTCCTCATATACCTAAGCACACACTGGTACTTGGATACACTTTCTCAATGGCCTTTTGTGCACCATTCTCTGAGGTAGGACGTCCCAGAGCAGGACCCTTTGTCTTTTCTTCAGGGCACACATATAAAACAAACAAAACAGTTTAAGGTGTTTATCAGCTAGGGTTATCAACTATGCTTCTCAGGCATCATCAACTCAGGCATCATCAACCCCAGGCAATATCTGGCACATCTGGAGCCACTGCTGTAGAGGAAAGAGCTCCTATGTGTGCAAGTGTGTGTGTGTGTGTGTGTGTGTGTGTGTGTGTGTGTGTGTATGTATGTTTACTCACCGGGTATTGGGCCCAGGGCCTTGCACATTCTAGGTGAGTACCACCGAACTACATTCCTAGCTTTTGGCTTTGAAATTTGTTTTATTTTTAGGTGTATGTGTGCTTTGCTTGCATGTACATCTGTGTACTATGTGTGTGCCTGGTGCCCAGGAAGGCCAGAAGAAGGCACTGCATTCTCTGACACTGGAGTCACAGAGAGTTGTAAGCTGCCAGGTGGACACTGGAAATGGCACCTGGGTCTTTCGGAAGAGCAGCCGGTGCCCCTCACCACTAACTCATCTCTCTTGTCCCTACAGCTTTTAAAAACAGGTGCTTGTTGTGTAGCCTAGGTTGGCCTAAATCTCGCCATGCCCTCAACTTAGCCTCACGGGTGCATGCACGGTCCCATGCCTATGGTTTCTTTACCTCTTTCAGCCTCTTTCCATAGCTTCAAAATGGAAATAGTTACACTGAACTCTGAGGCAGACATTTGTAATTTGGCACAGTGCTTGGCACACTGCCATGGCTGGCACAAGGCAGCTATGTTAGCAGGGATTCTGGTCTTCCCTTGGGAGAGGTGTTTGGAAGAAACAGAGTCTGGTGTGAAGGGTCCTTTGGCTCACCCACTTCCCTCTGCCTGTCTAGGACTTTGCTGAGGGTGACATCCTGTGGGCTAGCTCTAGAACACAGCTCCTCTATCCTTTCTTTCTGCCACTCATCCCATCCCCTTTGCTCTTAGAGGTGCTGGAGAAGGTGGGAGTGTCCCTGAGAGAGTGTCCAGACTGAGGCAGGTGGCAAGAAGGTGCTGAGTGTCTCCCATTGCACTGGTGTCAGGGATTTGGATGTGGTCCCCAGGCCCAAGGCCAAGGCTAATGGCTAATCCAAGGGAAAGAGAGAGGAACAGTGAGGGCAGAGTTGTCATCGCGGCCTCTCACCCTAACCCAGTAGACTGCTGGGTTCTCTGCAAGGGTAAAGAGTATTTCCATCTATTCAGGAATATACAGGGGAACCAGAAACACAAGCTCCAGTATACCAAGGTTGACTCCAGCTCCAGAGTGACTTGGAATGAAGATAGCTCCCCACCTGTTACTACTGGCTCCTGGGAAACAGGCCCAATGTGGCTGCTACCGAAAGGCTTTTAGCATGTCCTAGAGAAAGAAGCCTTAGGTTGCCCACTTGGGGGCTTCATTTCACTAGGTTTCCAGCCCCCACCACCGGCTTGCTCCATGTTCCCATGCATGGTGTTGGTTAGGAGGGTACGCTGCAGCCCAGTAGCATGTGAATTCTACTGACACCTCTCACTTTAACTCCTGCAGTTCCCCTTGGCCCCTTGTTAATGGCTACTTGAACTCAAGGCTGTCATGGGGGAGCACTCACTTACTCATTTACTGGACAGACGTGGATGGGATGCTTGCTCCCTGCCAGACACTACACAGTGTTCTTCACATGAACTTCCCATGTGAGGACACAACCATTGCTATCTCTTCTTTCAGATGAGGCTCTGGAGACCCACAAGGGAGGGGAGGAGCCAAAGCGAGGTGAGCTTGGACTCCACAGTCCATGCATGTGGCTCCTCTGCCCCAGAGGCTCCAAAGGGGGTGGTAAGAGGAGCATAGATAACACACAAGCGGCACCTTGTGAGAAGTGAGAAGTGCAGGCGGCAGGGCCAGATAACCACACACAGCAGGCAGGCAGGGCAGAGGGCGGACAGCTCTGCTGAACTAACGGATGCCTTATGTGGGAATCCCTGGAGAGGCGGTTGTGGTGCTAGAGAAAAACCACAGGCCCCGGAGTAGATGGTCTATGCTAACACTCCTTTGTCAGGTAGTGTAAGTCTCTCCTGATGATCTGCAGGAAGCGGGATCCTGCCTAAGGGAAGTGCTTTTCAGACAGGGCATGTGATTTTGTTTCTCATGAGAATATTATGATATAGTATTACAGACCCTTTGTATGGAATATGTCTGTCTCTCTGATGGGCCTTTTTGCCATCAGATTTGGAACTTCTCTGCAACAGAAAGAAGGAATTTATTTATTTATTTATTTATTTGTTTGTTTGTTTGTTTATTTATTTATTTATTTTTTCAGGACAGGGTTTCTCTGTAGCTTTGTAGCCTGTCCTGGAACTAGTTCTTGTAGACCAGGCTGGCCTGGAACTCACAGAGATCCACCTGCCTCTGCCTCCTGTGTGCTGGGATTAAAGGATTATCTGCCAGCGGATTTTTTAAGCCCTGGCCATCCTTTCCCTTTAGCCTGGGAGCCTCCTGCAGGCAGGGCCTCTGTTCTAAGTCCTATTTTCTCAGCCACCCTTCACTCATACTTGGGGACCCACAGTACGGGTCTCTACCTGCAGGGGGCGCTCTCGATAGGACCATAGGCAGTTCACCTATATGTATTTAGTCTTTGCTCCCTTCCAGTCTTCTCCAAATCTGGGGCACTGCAGGTGTTTGAGAATGGAAAGGCTGGATCAAGTGTCTGGGATTGCAAGAGTTGAGTCAGGGAGGGGCGTAAATAGATCCCGTGCCGTTGGGGTAGACACAGCAGGTTAGGAGGCTGGCAGAAGACAGGAAAGGAAGGCAAACTATTGTCTAGGACAAAAGCAAGAGAGAATTGGAACAGGACCTGGGCTCTCATCCTGCTTACCTGAGAACAGATAGGAGCTCAGGACCCCAGAGAATTGGAGGGTGGAGTCAGAGGTAACTGACTCCACCCTGGACCCAAGCCCTCCAGCAGGGTTACCTGGATGTAGCACCTGCCAGCTGGGTGACTTGGCCCAAGTCTCTTAGCCTTGACCCCTCCAAGCTCTTGCCAGTTAGCACTGAGCAGGACCAGGTACTTTGAAGGTCCCTGACTTGGGTTAGTGCTCTGCTACTGCCATGTGAGAGATATGATTTTGAAATGAAGGGATTTGCATTTTCATTTTGCACCGGATCCTGCCAAGCATGCAGCCTCCTCTGCTCGTAGGACATCAGAACCTCACACTCTGGTTTGTAGCGCAAGGGTGTTTGTTGCCTTGACCTAACTCCCATTCCATGTAGTCATCTGTTCGATCTGTCCCTGAGTGTCCTCCCTCATATGGACCAGGGGCTGTCTAGTATATACAGTGGTTTCTTACTCAAGAGGAATACATTCCAAGATTCTCCAGTAGCTGCCTAAGAGCTCAGATAGTACCAAATTCTATGTACTCTGTACCTCTACATGATGAATCTTAATTTATTAATTAAGCATTGGAAGGTATCACCTACAGTGACAATAAAATAAAACAGAACAATTATAACGGTATAATGGATGCCCCATGACTTGTAATGCAATAGACACATTACTTTCCCATAGCCAAGATAGTGACCCCTTTGCGTCTGGTAATTGGGGGATGGGAGGAGGGGACATCCTTCTGTGGGATGTCACAGGGCAGAAAAGTGAGCCTCTGTCAGCTGCTCCTGAGGGGTCTAGGGCTAAAGAAAGCCTGGGCATCCAGATGATCTCTGGTTTAAGAATGGCATCTGCAGGGGGCTGGGGCTATGGAGTGTGTTGCACTGAGGTGGGCACAGGGACACACCTCAGTCCAAGTGAGACAGGCCTAGCTCTGATGGAAAGGCATTTGCTTAATGGGAGGGTGGGGTACGGGTGTCAGCATCCTGCATGACAAACTCCATCCTAGTGCCTACAGTGTAGCAGAGTGATCAAGGGCACCATTCCTGTAGAGTCACTTTGCCTGGTTCAGAGCCTTGCTCAGTACTCCTCCTGAAAGGACTCCTGTCTTGCCCTTTAGCTTCCTCCTATAAAGTGGAGTTGATAATGATACCCACCTCATGGGGGTTGTGAGAACCACTTGAACTAATACATGGAAAGTGGTGTTATATAATAACCAGTTAGTGGATATTAGCAATTACTACATTTATTTAGACTGATATTCATTGAGTATATACTTAATAGAAGGCACAGCCATCTAGACAATGGCATCAATTCTCAGTATAGTGGTCCTTTCTTATTAAAGGTTCTACTTTCTCCAGTTTCTGTTATCCATGACCAAACAAGGTCTGAAAATGTTACGTGGAAAATCCCAGAAATAAGTAGTTCCTAGTTTAAAATTATGTGCCATCCTCAATAGCACGATGAAATCTCCTGCTGTCTCCATCTCAGCAGCGCTCTGAATCGTTCAGGGTTTCTATCCAGTTTACGCTACTTTCTTGCTCGTCACTCAGTAGAATTTTGGTGCTCAAGTCAACCATGAAGGCTGCAGTGCTGTACTTGGGTTTAAGCAACCCTTCATTTATTTAAAGATGGATTTAAGTGCAAGAACAGCTAAACTGTGAGTCGGGGTATGCCAAAGAGAAGCTGTAAAACACTTCCTTCAAGTAAAAAAAAAAGGTGAAAGTATAATAAACTATTTTTAAATTTTATTATTTATTTATTTATTTATTTTTTGAGACAGGGTTTCTTTGTGTAGCACTGGTTGTCCTGGAACTCACTGTGTAGATCAGGCTGGCCTTGAACTCACAGAGGTCTGCCTTGCCTTTGCCTTTGCTGGGATTAAAGGTGTGCACCACCACAGCCTGCAATAATAAACTATTTTTTAAGAGATAGAAGTATGCAATTCACTTATTTTTATTATAGTATAATTTTTATAATTATTCTATTATATTTTATTGTTAGTTGTTAATAGTGTATTACTATGCTTAATTTATTAATAATTTGATAGTATCTTACTATGCTTAATGTATTAATAATGTAGAGGAGAAAATATTTATATAACATGTAGGCTTTGATATTGTATGAGTTCTTTGTTTTCAGTTTTTTTAATTGATTTTATTGAACTATACATTTTTCTCTGCTCCCGTCCCTTCCTCTCCTCTCCCCTTCTACTCTCTCCCATGGTCCCCATGCTCCTAATTTGCTCAGGAGATAGTGTCTTTTTCTAGTTCCCATGTAGATTAGATCCATATATGTCTCTCTTAGGGTCCTCATTGTTGTCT
>LOJH01000891.1:19318-31753 GCA_001685095.1 Ellobius talpinus | reverse complement strand
TGTGTGTGTGTGTGTGTGTATGTGTGCCCATGCCCGTGTGCATGCTCACTCATCCTGACACCATGCCTATGTGTTTTGAATGCAGATTCCTCCCCCATCTGCCCCACGTTCACCTGACGTATGGGAGTGCAAGGGTGCCATTCGTGGCCCAGGGACATGCTAGTAGTGGAGCTGGCATTGGGAAATAGCGGGTCAACCCTCAGATGCCTGGTGCTGATTAACACACGGCCCTGGAGCCTCAGATGTGTGGAGTGGGTAGAAAGTAAAGCTACAGAGGAGCATTTAGAACTTCTGGACCTGGGCTTGAGGAACCCTCCTGTGGCTCTGCTCCGGCCTCTGCTAGGCCTCTGACCTAGCTGGGATCTACAGGTGGGCAGAACAGGCCACCCAATACCACTTCCACCACCACATACATGTGCTTAGGCATTTGATTTTGGGAATATGCTGGGAAGTTCTTCCTAGTATCCTCCCTTCCAGCTGCGATGACTCTTTCCCCCTAGTTTATCTTCTTTCCTATATTAGCCTAGGACAGAGGCAACAGCTATCCCCTGCTGTTAGTTCCAAAGGCATTGGTGAGACAGGCTCTTTTTCTATAAGGAAGATAACCTGGTTTACAGGCACTTTCAGAGATGACACACAATGGTCCAGGCATCCCCCAGGGTCTGCCTGCTGCGGAGGAGTTGGAAGACCTCTCTACTGTGATACAAGACTCTGCTCACATCCCTGCAGCACACCTGCCATTGGGCTGCAACTGGGCGATGCCCTTACACAAGTGGCCTCAGCACATGTAAAGGGACAGAGTGCATGAGTGGAAGTGAGGCAGGGTTTTAGCCACTTCTGAGAAAACCCTCCCCAGGCCCCAACTCTGGAGCCCCCTCTGCATCCTACACAATCCCGGGACCCTCACCTGGACTCTTCCAGGTGTACTTGTCCGTTTCTCAAGCTAGGTTGAGAGCCCCAAGAAAACAGCCCTGGCCACCAGTGCACGAAAGGTGTCCCCAACGCAGGCACCAGCCTTACTGCGTGCAGTGGTTCAGCGGTATTGGTGTGGTGAATGAAGAGATAAATAAGCGATTGAATGGAAGATTGAATACACGGAGGGCCCGATGCCAGGAGCTACAGAGCAGAAACTGTCTCAGGCTGGAGCAGATGGACTTTCTGGAGAGACAGGGTGGGGATCGAGGGAGCGCTCTCCAGACAGGTGGTGGCACTAACCTGGCTCCACTGTGAGCAGGAGCCTGAGGTGTGGCATCTGACCCAGACGGCTGCGGTGAGGACAGAGCCGCAGTGGGGAGCCTCTTAAGCTGCCAGCCAGCCAGCTCATGGCCAGGCTTAGGTTTCATTGGAGTGAGACATCTGTTCTGTAAAGCCTTTCACTCGGAAGCTTTGGCCTTTCCCATTCATTCCCCGTATTTTTTATGTTTAAAGGAAGACTTCTTTTGAAGATTTCCACCCTGTTCTAAACAGGCTAAGATGAACAAAGACATGTCCCCACCCCTAGGCTGGGTTGAGCAGAGGGTTCCCGGGACTCGAGGAGATGGGTGCTTGAATCCCAAGGGTGTGCCTGACCTTTGTCTCTGAAGGATGAGTAAGAACTGCATTCTGTGTTTAGAGAGACCCCAGGCTGGTAGGTCAAAAAATGCCATCCTAAGCATTTAAACACCAGGCAGGAGATGTGCACAGGTTGGTCATGGGAGCACCCAGGGGATGTCCAGGGTGGGACATTGGAAGGGAGGACTGTGTTTCATGTGGAATGCTGTAAGGGTCCAGGGAGCCGGATCTGATACCTGGGAGCCCTGTGAGGGAAATCAGGGGCTACTGATGCCCTTGGTCATGCCAGTGACTCCCAGCTGTTTATTAAGAATTATGTGCCAGAGTAGTTTAAGGTACAAGGGCTACACAGAAAAGAAAGATGAAACTGAGACGCCAAAAATAAATATTGCATTTCAGCTCAGCGAGCTAACACCTAAGAAGTACTCACAAGTTACCATGGATATAAAGGAGATTATCTGTCCCTGCCTGAAGTTTGTTGAAGACTTTTACTTCTTTTTATTTTTTAAAAGAGATTTATTTTTATTCCTGTGTATGTGTGTTTATACCACAGATGTGTAGGTAACTGGAGAGTCCAGAAGAGGGCATCTGATTCCCTGGATCTGGAGCTACAGGGGGTTTTGAGCCCCCTGTGTGAGTGTTGGGAACTAAACTCAGGTTCTTTGTCTTAAGGAAGAATAGCAAATGCTCTTGACCACTGAGCTATCTTTCCAGATCCTCCTGGAAGACTTTTATAGTTTTAAGTTTTAGAATTTTGTGTGCATTCATGCTCATGTGTGCATGTGTATGTGTGCATTGGTATATATATGCACTTGGGTACTTGTGCATGTAATGGCCAGAGGTCAATGTAGGGCATCTCCATCAATTCCTCACCACCTTACTTACAATTATTTGTTTATTTTATTTTGTGTGCATGAATGTTTTACTACATGTATGTTTATGTAGCACATGTGTATCTGGTACCCGAAGAGTCCAAAAAAAAGAACTAAAATTGAGAATAGTAGGTAAGCTGCCACGTGGGTGTTGGTATCTGAGCCCAGGTGCTTTGAAACAATACCAAGTACTTTTGACTGCTGAGCCATCTCTCTAGCCCCACCTTATTTATTTATTTATTTATTTATTTATCTAAGATTTTTTATTTATTTATTTATTTATTTGAGATAGGGTCTCTCGTTGGACTTGGAGCTTACTGATTTGGCTGGACTGGCTGGCCAGCAGGCCCAAGGAACCTCTGGTCTTTGCTTCTCCAGAGCTGGGGTCATAGATGCATCTGACTTTTTAATGTCAGTGCTGGGGACCCAAACCCAGGTCCTCATGTTTATATGGCAAGCATTTTACCATCTGAGTCATCTCCCCAGCCCAATTTTGTGATTTTTAGAGAGGGTCTCCTGTAGTCCGAGCTACCTCAAATTCATTCTTTAGACAAAGATGACCTTACATTCCTGATTCTCCTGCCATTGAGTGCTGGTTTTACATGTGTGTGCCACCATGCCTGGCTCAAAAAAAGTATTAAAAGCTAACTTTTAGATAGTTCACTGGTATGTGTTTGTCTAGCATGTTCAAGACCACGGGATGCATCCTTAGTACTACAAAATAAAAGACACTCCTCTAGCTTTTAAGTTCAGTACACATTGTAGAAAAGAGTATGTAGTATAGGTTGAGAGCCTGGCACATTTTGTCAGTGAATATATTGTGTAACCAGCACTCAGAGAAACGGAACATCACCACCTCTGTGCAAGCCCTTGACTCCTATGCCCTTTTCTGGACACAATCTACTCACAAGGGCAGCTAGGATGGTGATTTCAGTGTTGGCTTTAAGCTTTACGGAAAGGGGAGTTTTGTTGAATCTGGCTTGTTTCCCTCCGCGTGTTTGTGATTCCGCCTATGGCTGCTCGTCTTCGTTTGCTCAGCCTCATGGCTGCATGGTATTCACACAGGCAAATAGAGCACAGTTTGTCCGTTCTGCTATGGATGGTGTTGGGCACTTCCCAGTTTGGGGCTGTTATGACTATCGCTGCTAAGAGTCGTTCTGTACGAATGTTTAATGAGCACACAGATGCATGTCTGTTGGTGAGATGCCCAGGATGGGAGTTGCTGGGTCAGAGTAGACCCAGGACGAGTCTCAGGAGGTGGGGTGACTATTGTAGATGGAAAGTATGAGATGGGTCACTGGCTTGGCCTGAGCTACAAGACAGGGAAGTGATGGGGGTTAGCAGAGGGGGAGGACAGGAGGATCCCATGGTGAGGGGCGCTGTACACTGCCTCAGATCTGGTGGCTTAAAACAGAAGTTATCCTCCTACAGCTCTGGAGCCAGAATCCCATCACACCTCTGTTGGGGAATTTCTGCTTTCCTTTCTTTCTCTCTTTTTATTCTCTTCCTTCCTTTCTTTTTTTATTTTGCTTTATTTTGCTTTTTTTTTTTTCGAGACCAGGTATCTCTGTGTAACAGTAGCTCTGGCTGTCCTGGAACTTCCTTTGTAGACCAGGCTGGCCTCTAACTCACAGAGATCCATTTGCCTCTGCCTCCCGAGTGCTGGATGGGATTAAAGACATGTGCCACCACCACTGGGCTGGAGTTTTGCTTTTCTTGTGGTCACACCACTACAATGTCACCTTGTCTTTATTTATTTATTTGGCATATGTTATCTTTATATATTATGGACAAATATCAACAGATTCTGAGCCCTTCTGGAGGGTACAAGATAGATTTCTTTTCTCAAATCTGTCATTTCATTATACCTACAAAACCCGTTTTCCTAATAAAATCATATTCACAGTTCCTAGGCAGCCATACAGTGTGTGTGTGTGTGTGTGTGTGTGTGTGTGTGTGTGTGTGTAACTGTTTATCCACCTCGCTATCCCCATGGCCCTCCTACACACCCACTTTAACCTCTCCCTTAGCAAGCCCTAGGTCTGGGCATTTACTTGATGAGGAATTAGGTTCCCAGACCCACCTTCCTCCATGAAGACCTCTCTGATGGGTACCTTGGCCCATAGTTCTGAGAGTCCCCTAGTGCCAGTTTTCTGAGCTCTGTCCAGAGTAGATCGGCAGTGCCCTTAGACCCAGAGTCCTGAGGACCTGGAGTTGTCCTTTCTCCTTTTCACACCAGGCGCTCACACTTCCTGTGTACTCAACAAGGGATTTACGTGCCAGGACCTGAGAACAAAGACCTTGACCCCGGTACCTTTCCATAGGGATCTGGTCCAGCTAAGGTGCTGAGCCTGGAGTAGCTCCCGGAGCCAGCGCTTCCTTTCTTATTTCCCCTTCTTTCCCCAAACCACCCTCACCCCCCTACCACCTCAGGTGGACCTGGCGGTTACCTGATCCAAGGATCCCTGAGACTCCACACAGCCGGGAGGGGGGAGGAGGGAGGGGAAGGGGCATGGAGCGAGCCCAGCCCTTTGCCTTTCCTTGGAGGAGGCTGGAAGACAGGAATGCCTTTGGCTGGGAGACCCTGGCCAGAGATCAGAAGATCAAAGGAAGAGAAGATCAGGGGCGAGGCAGGTGGCACCGCAGAGAGAAGCTGCAGCTGGTGCCTCCTAAGGGCAGGGCTGACCCAGAACGCCCTCCCCTGCCATCTCGCCATCTCGCCATCTCTGCTCACTTTGCTGCGTTGCTTCTCTGGATGGAGGTGTTGGGGGTGGGGGTGAATGCTCCTGAAGGGAGGAATGCTCTGGTGAGCCGAGTTAATACCCTCATGCACCTGGATTCTACCACTTAAATCCCACAACAGTTCACTCAGGAAGGACAATAATACTTTTCTTAGCCCCAGAAACCGAGGCACACAGAGGGTAAGTAACCTTGCGACCATCAAACCACTGTTCAGGGTCGGTGCCAGGCCACAAAGTGGCTCTCTGACAACAGAGTACTCCCTAATGGAAGGCCGAGAAACTAGCCCAGCTGCCGCGTGAGCTACTGGGGCTCAAGGCTGAGAAAGGCTTCTTGCTGGGTAAGAGTTTTGAACCTGGATCTTGCATCTAGTCTTTCTACATATGTGATGAACCAAATAGGTAAAGGGCTGAAGAAAAGGGTAGGCGAGAGGGGCGCCATGTATAGGGAAGGCCACGCAGGCAGAGGCAACAGAACAAGAGTGGATCAGCGTGGGCCGGATGGGCAAGAGTAGCGCACAGAAGGCCTCAGGGACTGGATGGAGCTCAGAGCACCGGAGCCGCCCGGCGGCAGGCGGGGCCACAGGGGCGGGGCCATAGGCGCGGTCTGCGCAGGTGGGTCTGGATGGGGGGGCGGGAAGGGCACCGAGCTCCTGGAAGCTCCACAAGGTCCCGGGAAAGGAACCCCGTGATCTACGGTATGGGTGGCACCCTCCTGGATGGCCTTGTATCCAGGTGCGCCTGGGCACAGCAGAACGAAACCGCATGGGCTCGCGCTGCGGCGGCTGTGTGACCTGGAGGCCGCGTGGCATTTGCCAGTCTCCATCTCCTCCCGTACTGTGGGGACAATGCTCATTCTTTTGTCCGTGGGAAAAAAATACCGGATCGAATTAAATGAAACCTAGAAGGTGCCAGCGCTGTGGGTGGGAAGAGGGGAGGTGGACCGCAGGGGCAGCTGTCACCGGGCACTTTCGTCGAATCCAGACCCAGTTTGAACACCCCAGGCTGCCCTCCCGGGAGGAAGGAGGTGCCCTTCAGTGCGTGTGACACAGGCGGGCCGCTGGGCCGGCTTTCCAGGTGCAGTCAGGCCAAGGTTCCCCCCTCCCCCGCCCAACCCCCTCTCAGTCCCGGATTGCCTTGGCTTCCACTCCCACCACTGAAAACTCTGGCACCCCTCTGATTCCAGATGAGGGAGACTCGATTTGTGTGAGCACAGCTAGGGCGGGACCGTGGGGGTGGGGTCCTTTCACCAGTCCTCCACCCAGACACACAGGGCTTGTGTCCCCCAGGAATAAAGACCTCATGACAGCCTCAGCTAAATAAACAGGACAGAGCTGTGCGGGGACTCCACCCCTCGCTGCCGCTGCAACCATCCTAGTCCTTTTCACTCTGCTCAGCTCTAGTAACCGAATCCCAGAATCCTGTGGTAGGGTGGAGGCACAAGGATGGCCCTGGCAGTTCTTCCAGGAGGGCTGTCTGGGCCACGTTGATGTGGATTACTGTCTAAGGGGTTCCAGTATGGAAGGGCAGTTAGATTTCACACCCATGCAAAGCACCTCAGGACAGAAATCTGATGGCCTTGTAGCTGGGGCTAGAAGAGGAGCTGGCAAGTTGCAGGAAACCAAGGTTTGCAGGATCCAGTGGGTAATTCTTCAGATGCAGGGCCATGAATGTTGTGAGGCTAGAAAAAGTCCCAGTGGTTAAGAGTGCTTGCTGCTCTTGCAGAGGACCTGAGTTGAGTATCCATCTCCCCACAACACTGTGTGTCTCGTAACTGCCATAACATCCTTCCCTTGACCTCTGAGAGCACCTGAGCAAGCACCCCCTCCTGGAACACTCACCCACACGTAGACACACACACACATAAATAAAAATAAAACATAAAAAAAGGAGAAAGGAAATGGACCTTGAAGCTGGGGTGTGTGTATGTGTGGCAAGGACAGAGAATTGGGACCTGTGGTGGAACTCCCAGACTGTTTGGGGAGAGCAGCCACAGGAATGTGCCACCAGAGGCTAGGAGATGACAGCTCCTAATCAAGGACAGGATCCTGTGGCCTGACCATGTGACTTAAGCCTCAGGGACCAGACTCAAAAAGCTACAGGGATTAGCCTGAGAGGGCTCTATGACTCTAAAGTCCCAGTCTAAGCTTTAATTGTCCACTCTGTTGTCATTGTCTTTCATAGACTTGGTTCTTTAAGGTCAGGGAACACACATTGTTAGACTTTGTGGTTTCATCACTGAGCCGGGTGCCTGCATGTTGCAGCCACTTATAAATGCTTACTGAGAAGACACAGAACTGCACTGTTAAGCCACTGGACTAGTGCTTTGGGGCGGTGGGGGTAGGCAGCGATACGTACAGGTGATGTGTGTTGGTTTACCATGTGCCAGGCCTTGCCTAAGCTCCTACTGTTGAGGATGGTGAGACAGACACAGGTGACATAACTTACACAGAGCCATAGGGTCAGGAAGAGGTTGGTCTATTGCAGGAGCAGTGTCATTGCTGACCCACGGAATGATGAATGATGATGAGCTGGTCTAGATCTGGCGAGGAAGCAGGAGCCAAAAGGGGCAGCGCACTGTGCAAACCTTGCTCCTAAGGATGGTCATCTGGTAGAGAACCGCTAGGAGTGGCTCTGTCTGCCTCTCTAAGAGTCATAGCAAAGGGCCAAGAGGCAGGAGTCACACCTTGCAATTGACTTTCTGTGTCACTTCTGTCTGGAACCTGAGGCTCTGTAAATGGCCCTAGCTTAGCAGCCTCACACAGCAGTGTTGGGATGGCTCAGCTGGGATGGGCCTGGCTCCTCCCAAAGAGGTTATCCCATGGCACTGAGGGTTAGGAGCGGCCACAATTGCTCTTTACTCTTCTCAGGTGCCCAGGTCCCCAGATGGCTGCTGCTGCAGTGTGATATTTCTTTCTGTGTACTGCCACGTAGCCCAGGCTGTTCTAGAACTCACTCTGTAGTTCAGGCTAACCTCAAACTCCCAGTCCTTTTACTTCAGACTCCCAAGTGCTGGAATTATGAATGCCTTACCATGTCTGGCATAAAAACAAAACAAAACAAACACCCTTTTCATAAGAAAAAAAGGGATGCTGGCTATGGGGTGGTGCAATTTCGTGAGGAGGATCCTCTCCGGGTCTTTTCTCTCTTCAGCTTCCTGTCTGTGCCTCCAGACTTTGAGGAGACCCACAAAGGTGCTGGTGATGTGACATTCTCCAAGTTCCATGGTCTTTTAACCACAGTCATGAAGTTGTGTGTGCGTGCATGCACGCATGTGTTTCTATCTTACCTGTAGTTTAGTAATGTCCCCTCCCCTTGCCTTTATTCTGGTCCCACCTTAATTAATTGGGCCACCCGCTAATGCTTTGAGTTTCCAGCCTCTCCCTGGTGCAATCTGTCTTGCACAAATGTCTCCTTTTCGTGGCAGCCTCCTGGGGTCCTCTTCACAAATACCCCAAGCCCCTGCTAGCCCTTCAGCCTCTCCCTTCTGCTCCATGCCCCCTCTGGGTTCTCCCCTCAAAAACCTTCCTGCCACTTTTAGGCAGACTGGGAGACATTCTGTCACCAAAGAGGGAGCCAAGATATGACAAAGCCAAGCAAATAGGTTTTTTTTTTTATTTAAAACATAGCATTGTTCTCACGTAGGCTCTTGTGCAAAGCCCAAGAGAATGGTCTGTGCTGTTATGTGGATAGAGACACACTTCCCCAAGGGAAGCAACATCTGTGTTGCAAATTTCTGAAAACCCCAAAAATCCAAGAGAATTTGGTGTCGTCTTAAGTGTTTGGGATTTCAAAGAAGATAGTGTCCAAGTCCTCTCCAATAGAAGGTGTCATCTCAGGAAATAGACTCCAAACAGGAGGCCACAATGAAAAAGCCTGAGGTCTTCCTGGGTTTAGACCTCTTTGGGGTGCTGCAGTAACCTGCAGGTTCCTCTCCAGATCTGTTTTTGCCGAGCAAATGGAGGCAGTGTCGGCAAGGTATCTGCCACAGAGGGGGCTCTGCAGACACATGAAGTGCTGTTTTTAGTCTTAATTTATTGTGTTCATTATTCATTTATTCTGGTGCTGCAGATGGATCCCAAGTCCTTTAGCATCTTAGGCGGGTGCGCTATCCAGCCTTGTGCTGGTGCCCACTTCTAATCTAAGCACACCAGAGACCAAAGCAGGAAGATGGTAAGTTCAAGACCAGTATGGCCACTTACCAAAACCCTGTTCTCCAGAAAAAGTATGTAATAAGATGTGTCACTGTGTATTAATAACTATAATTCAGTTAAATAACTATGATATTAATAAGGGTGTGTTCACTAAGCACTGTTTTACATTGTTAACACTGATAGCTTCCTATCACGACTCTTGCCAGGTGAGTGAGTATTAATACTATTGCTATCCCATTTTATGGGTGAGAGAATGGAAGCTTAGAGGTAGAAAGTGGCAGGGTCACGCACTCAGTGTGCTGAGGCAAGGCTGAAGGCAGCTGTGAGGTTTAGCACATGCTCACTGAGTGACTGTGCATGAAGTACCACAGGGGCACCCAGGGCCAAGCTCTGCCCCTAAAGAGGTAACCAACTATGGGACAAAGTCATGGCAGGGGATGGGTTCTCACCACGCTAAGGGCCCTTTTCCCAAGGGCAGAGTCTGTTTCTCTTTCTCTCGTTCTGTATGTCTGTCTATCTGTCTCTCTCTCTCATACACACACTCACACACACTCTTACACACACACACAATGACTGAGGAGAGGCTATGTTAATTAGTTTGACTGCGGTAGTTATTTCACAGTGCAAATGTGTACCAAATCAGCAAGTTGCATACCTTAAATATATACAATAAAAATAATCCAGCTTAGCTAACAGTAGAGATAGCCTGAGTCCTTAGCCCAGGAGGTAGAACAATGACTCTGTGTCGCCAGCCTCTTCTCCAGTGTGGGGTGTCCTTTCACCTACACCCCAGCAGAATCCACAGCTTGTCTGCCACTGGAGTTTCCTCCCATAGGGGAAACTCAAACAGGCCAGTTTCCATGTGTCCTTGGGTCTCAGCCAGGTCCTAAAGAAGCGTCTCCAGGTACACCCCCCCCCCAGCGTGGTTCTGCTGCTCTGGGCCCCTCAGTTTCCTAACATCTTCCCTCTTATCAAACCTGTTCCCTGTCTCCATGGTGACACCGCTTCACCCAGCTTCCTTGGTTGGTCTGGTTGCCTCACAGGGCAAAACTCTGAGAACATTTTCCTAATGTGCAGCCAGAAGCTTCCACTTCCGGTGCCCAGGGCTACCCCTCTCATAGGGACACACCCTTCACTTCAGCAGCCTCTCCCGTAAATACCCTCCCCAGCCCTCCCGCCACCCCATGCTGTGTCCAGCTGAGAGGACACATGGCCCCTCTGGGTATCCCAAGGCCTACTGGGAAGAAACTTTCAGAGTGAGACTGTTAGCTGCTCTCCACACCCTCTTGGCTGTCAGTGACAGCAGTTGTGGGCTAAGTGTAAAGTGAAAATTTGGTGTCCAAAAATTAAGAATTTCAGGATGACAATAGCAGGTAATTAAGCCTGGGTTTTCCAGAGTATGGGGTCCTATGCAACTGAATAGGCCCTATGCCCTGAACAGAGCCCTGGAGAGGTGGGCATATGTGTATGTGTGTTGTAATATATGTGGTTTAATGTATGTGTGTTGTGTGTGCGACATTGTGTGAGTATGATATGTATTTGTGTGTATGGTCTATGTATGCGTTTTGTGTATGGTATGGTGTGTATATTATATGTGTGCATACGGTGTAGTATGTGGTGATATGGTGTGTGTCATATGTGGGGTGTGCAGTATGTGGCATATGTGTATAGTGTGTAGTGTGTGCAGCGTATAGTGTGTGGTGTGTATAGTGTAGTACATGCTGTATGTAATATAGTGTATGTGGTATATGGTGTGTACAGGGTAGTATGTGTGCTATATGTAGTATATGGTATGTGTAATGTAGTGTGCATGGTGTGTGTAATGTAGGGTGTGTGGTGTGTTGTGGTGTTTGTGGGTGTGGTGTAGTGTACATGTGATCCTATGGTGTTTATACTGTGTGATGTGTGTTCCTAGGATGATGTTCATAGGTGATCATGTTCACAGTGGTACAGCAGCACTTGTGTTTAGGTTTGGGTATCCAGTTCAGCCACAGATTAGCTAGATCCCAAAACGGCATCACTGGACACGAGGTCCTACATGGTCAGGAGACAGACCGAAGGGTGAGCAGAGGCAGGAGAAGGAGTCAGGCTTGTCCAAGGTCACACAGCCAAAGAAAGTCTTCCCAACACCGAGGAAAAGACCTGGAGAAGCTGCTTTCTTCTCTGAAAGGGCCTCTGCCTTCCTGATAGGCAAAGATCCTGGGATACTTTTTAACCTTTGAATAACCATAGCTCCAACATGCAAACTGCTGAGTAGAAGTACCTGCCTGTGGGTCACATGGATGTCCAGGACTCTGAAAGACAACATAGGAAGGCACATTCAGACACTCACATATCTCAGAAGCAGGTGGACATGCCAACACAGCCACAACCAAACCTCCAGCACCCAAGGGTCCAGGAGTCCTCCAATTTTCCACAAGTCCAGACATGATGGAAATGTCAGAGCTGTGTCCTCTGGGTTGCATAGCGGGTCTCCTGGGACAGTCACGGGTCAGAGCCACAGACTTGACAGGACAGCCTCTGTGCTGGGAGTGTCTGCCTGTCATTCCCTTTGTTCCCTGAAGAGTCCAGCACCATCCTTCTGCACTATGGTGTCAGTGTGGAGGATGTGGCCTTTGGATTCTCTGCTTGGCCTCCCTTCTCCAATCCTTGCGTTCCTTCGCCTTCCCCTTCTCCTGGCACAGCCTCACCCCTCTCCCTCTTGTGAGAGCCAGGCTGAAAGGGACTCCCCCACCAGACATCATTTGAAATCCACCCTCCAGCCCCACCCGGTCCCTCTACAGCAGCTGGGCTGGGTGCTTGTCTGGGGCAGGATATGGGGAGGTGAGGGTGGAAGTGGGTGCAGCCCCCTCCTCCCCAGGGGAGAACAATGAAGCCGCTGGCCTTGGTAGTGAGGTGGAGGGAGTGGGTGGGGGGCATGGAGCTGCATCAGAGCCTCTGAGTGCGGCCCCTGGGGGGACAGCTGAGTGATGAGGCCTGAGTCACATACCCTGTGTGCTCCTTGAACTCCCGCTCCCCTGCCTGTCAGGACACATCCAGAAATGCACAGGGTAAATATTTAGAGGTAATCATTTTGTGTGTGTGTGTGTGTGTGTGTGTGTGTGTGTGTGTGTGTGTGTG